>WHVA01000549.1:0-70867 GCA_015179125.1 Gautieria morchelliformis | reverse complement strand
TTTGGTTGTGGCTTCGTCATTAGTGTTGCCCTCACAGAAGATCAAGCTCATAGGACGACCCCACCACTTTTCTTAACCAGCCTTCATCTCAGCCTATGGCAGACCAACTCCCAGACGCATACTGGGACTCCCTGGGTGACCATGGGCCATTTCTTCGAGGCCTCCTTTCCAGCCAAGCACAGCAGCTGCAGCAACTTCAACTGCAGAATCAGGAACTGCACAGTCAGATTGTTAACGTTCACGACCACTTAGCCAATGCTGCCACCAACGCTGCTGTTGCTGCTGCTCAAGCCCTTGCGCCCTCAGTACCTCACAGTGTCCCTCCATCTACTCGCTCTATCAAAGCAGCGAACCGGAGAAGTTCAATGGAGACCGTGCAGAGACTGAAGGGTTTATCAGGTCTATCAGATTGTCCATCGCTGTCCAGCCAGCATCCTTCCCAGATGAGCGCACAAAGATCCTATATGCTCTTTCCTTCATGACAGGGGCTCTGCGGAGATATGGGCACACAACGAGACACAGGCTGTCATTGATGGCACCTCCTCTATATCCACTCTGGAGGGGTTCATTAAACGTGTGGAGGAGGCCTTTGGTGACCCAGATCGTGCCAGAACGGCTCGCACTAAACTGCATGACCTTAGGATGGCGTCAGGAATGTCGGCAGATGAATACACGGCTCAATTTGAGATCCTGGCAGGCAGGACAGGCTTTAATGATGAGGCACTCGAGGATGCCTATGCTCGTGGCCTTCCAGCAGGTATCCTTGAAAGATCCACGCCCAGCCCTTTCTTCCATCCAACCTCAAAGCCTGGAAGGAAGCAGCCTGTCAGATTGACCGCAATCATCGCCGTCTGTTAGAGGTCAGGAAGGCACAGACACCTCATGTCCCTAATCGCCCTCCTCCTGCCCGACCACTCCACACTCCTGCTACGGCTCCTGTTGTCACAGCACCACCCAGTAATGCGACACCTATGGACATTGACTCATCCCGCCGCCGCACCGAAACACGGACCTGCTACAACTGTAAGAGACCTGGTCACATTTCACCAGACTGTCCTGAACCTCGCAAGCCACGAATCCGCGCAAACCTCACGGGCAGACATTGCAGCAATTGTCTCTAAATCTGTGCAGCGGCGATGGAGGAACGCAAACAGAAGGTGGAAGCCCCTGTCCAAGAGAAGGAAAGGGTTTTTAGGCCAGTCAGCGGTGAAAGACATGCCCCGCTCGACGAATCGGTTTTCAGTTCTCGAAACATGTACAATAGGGATCACAGGCGATATGATGCATCCTTCTCCTATCCCTGATCGAACTGAAACCAAACCAGCCATGCCAAAAACCCAACCCATCGCTCCAGTTGCTAATGCAAACCTTCCAGTCCCTCTATATGTCCGTACTGCTGACCTCCGCCGATGCACCAAAGTACCTCTCAAGGTCCACTCCGTTGACACAGGGCATCCACTTGCAATTGACTCCCTCCTTGACAGTGGTGCTACAGGGATGTTCATCGATGTGGAGTTTGTAAGGGAACACAGACTTCGGACCCGTCCCCTACCCCGTGCCATCCCCGTCTACAATATTGATGGTACCCCAAATGAGGCTGGCTCAATCAAGGAAGAAGTGACCTCATTTGCACCTTTGGGGATCATACGGAACGTGCCACATTCTCTGTCACGAGCCTTGGACGACTTGCCATCATTCTTGGTCACACATGGCTTGTTGAACACAACCCAGAAGTTGACTGGCGTACAGGAGATGTGAAGATGACACGCTGTCCCAAGTCATGTGGGGGCAGACCTGTTGTCAGAGGGCCCACAGTCGAAACTGTTCCAGAAGAGAGTGTAGATCAAGAGGAGGTTCCCATACAGCACACCCGCTCCCTACTGAGGAAGGAGACAGGACCTTTGTCATCTTTGTGAATGAGAGTCCTGAAATGATTGGCGCAGGCTGGACTGTCTCCCAACAGCTTGCTGAACAGGCCAGCAAGTCTGCACCAGTCAGATCCTTAGAGGACCTTGTCCCCAAACCATACCAGGAGTTCAAGGATGTGTTTTCTAAGGAGTCATTTGACCAACTGCCTCCTCGAAAGCCCTGGGACCATGCAATTGAGCTCACTCCAGGTGCACAACCCTTCAGCACAAAGGTTTACCCAATGTCACCGGTTGAGCAAAGGGAACTGGATAACTTCCTTGAGGAGAACCTGAAGAGCCATCATATCCGTCCTTCCAAGTCACCTATGGCATCTCCGGTCTTCTTCGTGAAGAAAAAGGATGGCAGTCTTAGATTTGTGCAAGACTACCGGAAGCTCAATGATATAACAATCAAGAATGCCTATCCTTTGCCCCTTGTTCAAGACATCATGAATAAGATTGCTGCTGGAAGGGCTAAATACTTCACAAAGCTTGACATTCGCTGGGGATATAATAATGTACGCATAAAAGAAGGAGATGAGTGGAAGGCAGCCTTTCGGACAAATAGGGGCCTGTATGAACCTCTAGTCATGTTCTTTGGACTCACGAACAGCCCAGCAACCTTCCAGACGATGATGAATGACATCTTCAAGAGTCTCATCGATGAAGGGGTTGTGGTGGTGTTCATGGATGACATTCTCATCTTCACAGAGTCACTTGAAGAACATCGTAGGATTGTACGACGAGTCCTTGAAATCCTCCGGGCCAACAACCTGTACCTCAAACCTGAAAAATGCCTATTTGAGCAACTAGAGGTGGAGTATCTCGGCCTCATCCTCTCTCAAGGACAGGTTGCCATGGACCCAGTCAAGGTTGCAGGGGTGCGGGACTGGCCAATACCACGTAACGTCACTGAAGTCAAATCATTCCTTGGTTTCATCAACTTCTACCGTAGATTTGTGGAAGACTTCTCACACATTGCAAAGCCCCTCAACCAGTTGACAAAACAGGATGCCCAATGGTCTTGGGATCCAAATGGCCCAGAGCAAGCGTCCTTTGACAAGCTCAAACTCCTCATCACCTCAACACCGATCCTTGTCCTCCCTGATCAAGACAAACATTTCCGTCTTGAAACAGATGCCTCAGCCTATGCCACAGGAGCAGTACTGTCCCAGCTATGTGATGATGGCAAATGGCGGCCTGTGGGGTTTGTCTCCAAAAGCCTCAATGATGCTGAACGCAACTATGCCATCCATGACAAGGAGCTTCTTTCTGTGATTCGGGGATTAGAGGAATGGCGCCACATCTTAGAGGGAACGAAGCACAAGATTGAGATTCTCAATGACCATCAGAATCTCACCTACTTCCGCACTGCACAAAACCTGAACCGTCATCAAGCACGCTGGTCACTCTACCTCTCTCGCTTTGATTTTGAGCTGATCCATCGTCCTGGTCGTCATTCAGCCAAGCCTGATGCACTCTCACGACGCGTGGATCATAAGCGGGGGGAGGAAGACAACCAAAATCAAGTCTTGCTTACCCCTGACTTGTTCCACATCAAGGCGAATCCTCCAGAGGCTGGCGCGCAGTTAGTCCCAGGTGAAGGTGATGCTTTCCTCAATCGAGTAAGGAACTGTGTAGACCGGGATGAAAAGGTTGTCAAGGCTCTCAAAGAACTGGGCTCCTCTGGAAATTTACAAGGAGAAGAGTGGTCTGAACAGGATGGGCTTGTCCTCTATCACAACAAAGTGTACGTGCCGCTTGATGCAAAACTACGACATGACATAGTGAAAGCGCACCATGACATGCCCCTCACCGGTCACCCTGGTCGTTGGAGAACCACTGAACTAGTTGCTCAGAGTTACTGGTGGCCTGGGATGGGACGTTACATTGCAAAATATGTGAAGGCCTGTGACCTGTGCAACCGGACAAAAACCTTCCCTGCTTCTCCCATTGGCAAGCTTCTACCAAACCGTATCCCAGACCGTAGATGGCAGGTTATGTCTGTTGACTTGATCGTAGAACTGCCTACCAGTCATGGCTATGATGCTCTCCTTGTTGTCGTCGATCACCTCTCAAAGCGTGCACATGTCATTCCCACCACTGCAGATGTAACTTCGGTGGGAGTTGCCCGACTCTTCCGTGATCATGTTTGGAAACTTCATGGGCTCCCTGAAGAAATCATCAGTGATCGAGGCACACAGTTCATCTCCCAGTTCATGCGTGAACTGAACAAACTTCTTGGTGTCAAAGTCGCTGCCTCTACTGCTTATCACCCCCAAACTGATGGACAGACTGAAAGGGTTAATCAGGAGATTGAGCAATACCTTCGACTATTCATCAACCAGCGTCAGGATGATTGGTTTGAATGGATATCCTTGGCCGAGTTTGCCTATAACAACCGAATCCATGCCTCAACCCAGACTACACCCTTCATGTTGGACAGTGGCCAACATCCGAGGCTGGGACTGGAACCAGTCTGGGAAACTCGACTCGAGGCCCTGGATGAGTTCACAACACGGATGGAAGCGGCCACAAGAGAAGCTCGTTCGGCCCTGTCCAAGGCAGCAGAGGACATGGCACGCTTCTATGACGTGCACCATAAAGCAGCCCCAGTTTATAAGCTTGGTGACAAGGTCTGGCTCAATGCACAAAACATCACAACCACTCGCCCAATGAAGAAGCTAGACCACAAGTGGCTAGGCCCCTACATTGTTAATAAGGTGGTCTCACGAAATGCCTATGGTCTAAATCTTCCTGCATCCTTTGGTCGCACACATCCAGTATTCTCTGTCGTCCTGCTTCGGCCATATGAAGATGACCCAATCCTTGAACGTCATGCCCCTCCACCCCCCCCCCCCCCCTGTCATACGGGATGGAGCCGAAGAATATGAAGTTGAAAGGATTCTAGACAGCAGGATGTTCCGTGGAAGGTTGGAGTATCTCGTGCGCTGGAAGGGCTATGGAGCTGCCGACGATCTCTGGCTACCAGCGAAAGATGTCTCTGGGGCAAAGCGACTCGTTAAAGAATTTCACCGGCAGAACCCAGAGGCACCTCAGCGTATCTCAGCAGCCACATACATGTCCCTCCCCTTCCAGAGATTTCAGAACTTCACAGAACCTTCCAGGCAAACTCTCTTCGACTGGACAGCAGGCAGGGCTTCTACTTATGATGTCAAGGGTCCAGAACCCCAAAGATAAGCGATATCGGCCTCCGCCTAACCGATTCATTCCGATAAGCTATATATCCCCTCTCCACCTGTGACCGCTCACTTCCACTGCATCGACCCTACCATATCCATCAACCATGTCCTCGCCTGCCATTGAGCTTGTTGCCCTCCCCAGCTTCACCCAAAACCTCTCTGACCTGCCAAACATGTCACGTGTCGATCCCACCCTCCTGCACTTCTCCGGCTTCTCATCATCCAGAGCAGCCAGTGAAGCCAAGCTACAAAGGATGCTTGACTGCCGTGATCTCGACATTGCATGGTCTTCAAAGTGGTCCGTCAGCTCTGAGGACCTCACACCAGCGGAGAATCAGGTGCCCACTCGCCCTGCACTCGCATTCCTCAGACCCCGACACAGACGAGAGAACACATACTACATCGGCGACCCTGTCTTCCTCAACGATGGAACCCCCCCTTGTGGAACCCCTTACACTTTCGAAGGCTGGGTGGGGTGGCGTTTCCTCAACATGGCAGGAGAGCGAATACGTCGAGCAAGGTTCCGAGGGCCGCACTTGCCCATGGACCCCAATCCCCCTGAGCTCATCATTGACCTGCGTTACCAGGAAGGGAAGGGCCAGGAGAGATGGTGGTCCCGCCTGTGGCATACTTGGAAACAATGTCTCGGTGGATGTTGAGGACTAGGCGGCAGCTGTGCTTGTCGGGACGACAAGCATTGAGAGGGGGGTGATGTCAGGGTTCACGCATTTCCTTCCACAAGTTTCTATTTCCTTCCATGAGATTCCGTCACATTCCGTCACACTCCGTCACATGTCACCTTCCGTAACCTTGTTTCCGTCTCCCCTATTATGTAAGCCTTGCCAGCGCTATAAGACTGTAGCCCGTGTGGTGGCGTTTCCTCAGCTTGATCTCTGAGGATACCCACTACACAGGCAAGTCCCCATGTATCTATCGTTGGTAGAGTTATAAACTGAGGATACCCACTACACAGTTGGTCATTGTCCTAGTATCAGCTCTTATCTCCTTGAGTATCTTTGGTTGTGGCTTCGTCATTAGTGTTGCCCTCACAGAGAGATGATGGTGCATTTCGTGACGGGGTCAAGGCAGCGCCAGCCCTTGTACCCGGTTTTGAAACCGAGGTAGATACACTTTCAGGTTCTTGGTTGCAGTCTGGTCCGGTCTTCCTTCTGCACATGGACGTAGGCCGTGCATCCAAAGGTTCGAAGCATTCCTAGATCCGGTCTTTGGCCATGCCAATCAGACTGCTTGTCGGAAGACTTGTCATGCTTGCTCTGGGTGGAAGTTTCGCAAGCTATCTTGGAGTGTCGTTCCAGTAGCATGCATCAATATACTGGGCAAGGCTGTGGAGGTCGGTCAGGCTGGTGGGTTTTCTGACACAGGTGATTTCATCCTTAATGCGGGATGGTAGGCCCATGTAAAACTGTCGGCGGAGTGTGGCTTCTCCCCATTGGACTCGAGGAGTGAGCTGCTGGAAAGTGACGATATATTTAGCTACCTTATAAGTATCTTTCATACGAAGCTTATCGAGTTCATTTTCTGCATCAGCTCTGTTATTGAAAGTTCTGAATGGCTTCCACATGGTGGATAAAGCCGGTACACAGGTGCACTGAGGGCCAGCGTTCTGCACACGTCATTGTGAAATTCAATATCACTGAGTCAGCCAACATTGCCATCAGGGACAGGGTCATGATAGCTGGGAAGAATGCCTGGGTGAGGAGGATGAAGAGGGAGCTACGAAGGTGCCTAAAGTGTCAGAGGTACAATGCAAGACATATGGCAGCAGAGTGCGACCAAGCAGATGTCTGCAGGACATGTGGGGAGGCACACAGGACCGCTGATTGCAAGGAGACAGATCCATCCCAGTTCAAAAGTTTCAACTGCAGCACCCTCAGGCATGTGTCATGGGACAGGACATGCCCCAGTTTCAGAGTGGCATGCCAAAAAGTCGAGAGAACAGACCCAGAAAATACCTACAAGTATTTCCTCAGCAATGATCCCCGGACCTGGGCGCAGTGAGACACTGGGGGTCAGATGATGGATGCTAGTGAAGTACTGCAACACGCCAATGAGCAGCAACAGTGCAGGCACCGCAACAAGCTCAATAACCCTGACAGCCGGCACACAACCACATACAACCACAATCAGGGGGAGAGAGGATGGTCCAACCCAAGCATTGGGCACCAGGACAGGCCATGGATAGGCCATGATAGCAGACAGATGACCCTGGATGACTATGGCATCAGCAGGGACCAAGAGGCAAACCTGCACAGAGAGGACAACTACAGCGACATATAGTGAGGATGAGTGATGCTAGCAACACCCCAAAGTACCTGCAGATTACACATCATAATGTGAATAAGTCACTCGCTGCTACAGCTGACATGCTTTCCAGATGCTTGCTGGAAAAGTACAACATCATCATGATCCAGGAACCATATATTGATGTTCTTGGCAATGCTAGAGCTACACCCCATGGGTACTCAGTATATCCCAACATCCACTACTCTGACAAGGAAAAGCACACATGGTCTGTGATTTTAGTCAACAAGAGAATAGCCACAAATGAATGGACAGTGATAGACATTGGTTTGCTGGATATTGCGGCAATAGAGGTCAAAATGTGCATGGGTAAAGTACTCATATATAACCTATACTGTGATTGCACACATTCTGACAGCATCTGTGACATATGTAGACACCTACAGGAATGGGCCTGAGAAAATGGTGAATTGAACTGAACTGAACTATAAACAACACTATATCCATCCTCATTCAGAGAGGTTTCCTCACAGAATGGTTTTGGGAAGTTTTTCTTACACTTGCCATTTTCCATGCAGGGTGCATCTCAATTCATTTCTCCACAGGGCCCATGTGTCATCAGCTCACAGACCAACTGATAGAGGACAGGATGAGTCTCTGGATCAGGAAACTCTGCTGAAATCATTGAATCCACCTCATGTGGATGTTTGATCTTGGAATCTCTAACCAGATAAGAATATGCATGTGTGGGAGTCCCTTTTCTGGAATTCAATGGTGTGGACACGAGTGATGGTTTCCCCAAAATCTTTTCCTTGACGATCAAGTCAATGAGGTATTTCTTTTTCAGCTGGAACACCTGCAACACCAAGTCAGGTCTGTCCTGAGGAGTTTGACCAGGCAACAATGCATCAAATATCTCCTGCCAGTTGGGATTGGCAGTCATGGTAATAAAGAGATCAGCCACACCATACTTCCTTGAAATGGCCAGAGAGTTCTGCAGGTTTTCCTGCATGTCCCATGTCCCTCCTTGAGATGTTGTATGCAGAATGGATTTGGTGCGCAAGTTGTTTGCATCTCTGTCATTGTCTTTGTGATTAAATGCATCCACCATCTGGTTATACACCTCAGCATGGAGAGAGTGTTGATTTTCCCTGATCCACCTCAGCCTGCTTTGCTCTGCAGCTGCCCAAGAGTCTACAATGTACTGCTGGAATAATTTGCCAGCAAGCAGGAGTGTTGTAGGTTCTTCTGTTCTTTTGAAGAGACAATAGGAATGGTACTGAATTTGGGTGACGTGCCCAGGTCACTCAGGCTGGCCCGGTATTTGGCAATAGTGAATATCTGGTTGCCATCCCAACTCTCACCTGGGAAAGAGCAAGACATTGTGAAGAGAGGCATAGTTTGGATTTGTATCGAATATCCTTTTGAAAGGTCCACCTTTGAGCTGGACAATAATATCCCTAGGTTCATGGTCAAGGCCATCTCTAGGAAGAATCACTGCAGTCTCATATGCAGTAGGGATATTATTGTTGGGTGCATCTGTGCACCAGACTTCAAACCCAACATTTCCTTCATATATTGTTGTTCTTTCTTTTGGTTTTTACCTGAAATTATGCTGACATTCATTTTTTAAAATTTTCCTTGATTTTAAGGCTGTATTACTATCTCTTTTCATTTTTGACCAAACTGACCCTTTGTGGGTGGTTGTGGATGAATTTCCATTTTGGGCTACGGCCATTCCTTAACATGTTACATTCTTAGGCACTCCAGTGCCTGACTGGCACTTAAAGGCCAGAACCACGTATATGTGAGTGAAATAGGCCAATGTGTAGCCTCCCCTCCTCAGTGTTGAAGTTCTACATGTCCAGTCAGAATGATGTTCCATCATCATCCCCATGACATCTGATCTCTCTGCACAGTCTGTAAGTCTCTGCAGCATTTGGTGTCCACACCTCCTTAGTGCCTATGGCCTGGCACCTGTTGGTGTCACGACTGACATCATGGCTGACAGGTAGGCTTCTTCTGATCGACTGATGAGGCCGATGCCGGTATGCAGCTGTAAGGGGCTAGCATCAGTTCCTTATCTATCCGGTACATAAGATAACATCATTATCTGTAATGTCATCTGGCACTTGTGCATGCTGGTGCATATATGCATCATAAGTGGGTTATTTACTCTTGAATAAATTCTTGAAAGTATTAGTCCTTTATGGAGGATGTTCAGATTGACAATAATGTACATTCTTCTAGGATATGTTAGAGTTCTTTTAAAATATCAACCCTAACTGAATTCATAGTCCATCATTTTGAGCAACTTGTATATTGTGGATATCCTAAAACTTTTTGAATGTTCTGATATTTTAAAAATATGTTTGTATGTGCTAAACCATGGTGTGTATTGAGATAACAGAGCAATTTCAGATAGGATTTGGATGACTTTATGTTAAACATATATAGCAAAATTTTTAGATGTACAATGATAAAATGTAGAGGCAAGTATGGACCATACAAGTACATGTTAGAAGTATATATGAAGCATGTTAGAGGTATGATGACAGGATGTAGAAGCAAGTATGGACAATACCTGTACTATATTATTATATATGGTTGATAGATCTGATTAGAAGGTATATTTAAAATAATATGCATGTATATTACAAAGATATATAACTATTGATGTTTAGACAATAGGGTATACACCCTTTCCTAGGGGAGCTGCAGACTGTAAGAAAGAACTTTAGGGCTAGGATTAAGCATCCCTTACAGGTGCTGGCAACTGTCTCAATTGTGATATATTTTATGAAATATAGATTAGCTAAGCTATATATACATATATATGACAGTTATAAACATCTGCCTATGTATATATGAAGGTGAATGGATGGCATAATTTTGTTTATCACAACAGGGATTCTCACCTGACAAGGGGAAATCCAAAGAGAAAAGTCTAAGGACCCCCAATGTCAGCGAGCCCGTATTATACTACACTCCACAGCCAGGCACAACACTTGGCACTCACCAGCAACCCTGCATTTCCCTGACCCCTGACCCTTGACTGACCCTTGATGCCACATACTATGCGAGTTGCTTGACTCCCGACACTGTTCCGAAGGCAGAAGTTGGAGAGTGGAGTGGAATCGGTGAAGTGAACGGAACTGGTGGGAGTTCCCCCAGAAGTGGAACCATTTCCAAAAGGGGAGTCAGAGATGGAAGCGGAATTGAAAGCAGAGTCAGAAATGGAAGCGGAACTCAGGGTGGTGTCGGAGCTGGAAAACAGGGTGCCCCCTGACACCGATGCTAATAGAAGTGGGGATGTGTGAGAGGAAAGAAAGAGACATAGAAACCGAGATGCCTTACATATATATACCATTTTCCATTGGGGTACTTGAGATTGCATGGGGTTTGTCAGCACTGGACAATTTCAAAAGACTGATGTGAACTGAAGTAAAAAGTATCCTCAATTTACCAAGATAGTAGTAAACTTGGGATCAGATTTGAAGTGTCAGTTGTTTCAAGCAGCTAGATTTCAGTTTTTTGAGCAAGTTCACTAAGTGAACAGATTTGAGAGCAGATACTGTCCGACTAGCGCTAGGGATGCACACCATCTGTATTACAGCTACGGCCATATAATGTACGGGAAGTTGACGGATACGGCAGACCATATACCGTCCGTATGATCAGTACCTCACCCCTCTGACAGTACGGTATGGGTACCGTACTGGCCCTATTACAGTTGATGGCAATATTATATGGTGGGGCTATTGGAGGATCGGTTAGTGACTGATCCGCGTAGACTATGACGTTGTGTGATATTAGTATGCTGGCCTATGTGGCCTACACAGTTAGCTGTGCTTTATGTCAGCCTATGCAGACTAATTAGGCATGACCGATGTACGTTCCAGCAGTAGCACCTGTCAGGCAATGGGTTTTGGGCTTGGCTAACAGGTTTTCGGCATTTACCGATGCATGCATATACATACTATACACCAGTAATACATGGGTCACCGGGGCCGGTGCCGCCCGGCACAAACCGCCGCTGACTTTGGGCCATCAATGGTGGCAATTAACCCTTGAAGCACTCGCGCCCACTCCCACCCACCCTTGATCTGCACTGCGTGTTGTCACACAACACGTGGCACCATGGTTCACCACATCACATCGGACATCGCTCGCACCCAACGCTAAGGGGCGGCCATTGGTGCACCCTCGAGTTCCACAAGGAATGTCATTGCCACTTGCTCCACCTCCCAGGTGAGCCATGTTATCTAACATTCAGCACTGAGACTCACATGCCTCACCTGCCCTTGGCCTCCCTCCATGTACCCCGCCACACCCCCTCACACTCAACACCGTATCCCAGGCATTGTCACTTGCTGTTCACTCGTGTTCCACCCTGCAATCCACCACTCAATGATGCTCCCTGTCCACATATGTTCGCGCCCTCGCCAACATCCACTCACCTTCAACGCTGCCTGCTGCATCCAAGGACTGACCCATGTGCCCAGCCCACTCACGAGGGTCACGACCATGCTTGGGTGGTGCTGTTGCAGTGTTGTCTGCCGCGATAGGCCCCATCTTGTGGAGAGAAAACCTCATTGAGAAACCTCATAGTATGCACTATCTCGAGAAGTTATTCGATGGCGAATTAACATATTAAACATACCCTCGCTTTATTCCTTTACTCTCTCTTCCATGTGTCCTGCGCATGACGACATGGTGGGAAGTCCAACCATGTGCTGCCCCTGCGACAAGGCCACAGCCTCGACCATCATTTCCGAGTCGGGCCACACGCAGGGGAATGTGCACTTCTTTGCATGTACAGTACGGGCTCCCGATTAGTTATAAGCATTGGTGCCTACTGTACATGGTCTACAGTATATGTGGACCACATGGTGTTGTCCTGCAACCAGAAATAGACCTGTTTGATATGATCTCCACCGTTTTATGCTGAGATATGGAAGACGCTGCTGTTTTTCATTCCGTTATCTGTTGCCTAATAAACATATTTATTAACAGCTATATAGCGTCGATTACACTGAGAGTAGAGTTGCGATGCGGGTCCTGTGTCACGTGCCCCATCCTCATGCGTGCATGGAGAATCGCCCAAGCCCATGGCTTATGGGTCGACAGCCTTGTTGACAGATTGTGGACAAGCCTGTTGACCTCAACCTGTTTTCTTCAAGGCCTCGGCGTCGATTCACGCTGTATATGAGTGACAGGCAGCACTCATCGCAGGACACATGGTGGGTGTCTACCCTGCGTCGGTGTTTGAGGCCATGAGATACAGGTCGGCCATGGACAGCATGAGTCAGCACTGCTGCACGCTGGTGGCCAGCGCTGTTCACCGGCGATTACCACCATTCAGCACCACACGGCGCCAACAATGATGAACCGTGTATAACTCCCGGTACACGGCCGTATTTGTACGGTATATATGGTGTCAAACCATACCGTATACCGTACTGTCAGCACAGCACACAGACACGGGTGCCATGGCGTAATACGGCACCGTACAGCCGTGGATGTACGGCACGGTGTGCATCCCTAATTAGCACAGGCTGCAGATTTTCCAGTAATACACGGTTCACCAGGGCCGGTGCCACCTGGCACCAAGCGCCACTGACTTTCAGCCATCAATGGTGGCAATTACCATTTGAAGCACTCGCGCCCACTCCCACCCACTTTCGATCTGCACCGCACGCTGTTGCGCGTTGTCACACAACGCGTGGCTCCATCGTCTGACACGTCTCATCACATGTGGCTCGCACCCAACCCAAGTGGCAGCCATTGGTGCACCGTCGAATTCCGTGAGGACCCTCATCCCCACTCGCTCCCCCTCTCAGGTGAGCACAGTTATTTAACACTCTCCAAAGGCTGTGGCTATCTAATTCAGAGACGTCAGCTAAAGCTCAGAGCGAGTGGATGGCCTTCAAGAAGCTATGGAGCGCGACAAGCATGGACTTGGTGAGAGGGTGTTGGGCTGCTGGTGGGCGCCGTGTGCAAGCCTGGTAGAGCTGCCTGATCTAGCTCTTAATGTGGGATTGTGCAAGTGCTCTGGCTGCAACAAGGCCTTGTATTGCACAAATGACTGTCAAGTGAGGTGAGTTGGTCCATTGTTACTGTAACCGTGTTAATTTAGGCTCAGGGGAGCGCTAGTGATTGGAGGGTGCATAAGAGGCAATGTGCAGTTTGGAAAGCGGCAATCATGGCACGCTGAGAATTGCTTTAGTCGGCACGAATCAAGGCTGTGATCAGCTTGCTTTGTTCAAAAGTAAAGGCCAGAGAAGGGAATGAGCGGATTCACGCATGCAAGGCTCGTCACTGAGCATGCACCCACGCTCAGTGGGCATTGACAGAAACAAGCGTCGTCTCACAAATTAATAGTTGGCAGCATCGACGTAGATCGTGCTGTGAACTGTCCACAGGAGGTTCTGTCATGAGCTGAGAACTGGTCCAAATAGCAGTGATTGCTATTATAGGACAACGTACTTGTCAGTTTCGTAGACAAGCAATGACACGGCCCAGGCTGCCACACCTTCCTTCGTTTTGCACTGAGAATATTTATTCTCAATCTATATGATCTGAACTGAGTGGCGTGCCTAGTAATTCCAATTTAGTTGAGATAACATCCAATATTCACTATTTATCAGCGACGGGTAGTACTCACATGATGTGTGTCTCCCCTGCGTCGGTGTTCGAGGCCGTGAGGTACAGGTCGGCCGTGGACATTATCAGTCAGCACGGCCGGGTACCAACCCGTGGTGGTGCACACTGGTGGCCAGCGCTGTGCACCGGTGATTACCACCGTTTAGCACCACGCGGCGCTAACCCCTGTGAACCGTGTATAACTCATCGGTCAGCACGGCCGGGTACCAACCCGTGGTGGTGCACGCTGGTGGCCAGCGCTGTGCACCGGCGATTACCACCGTTTAGCACCACGCGGCGCTAACCCCTGTGAACCGTGTATAACTCAGATTTTCCTTCCGCCAGCGTCTAATGGCAGCATAACCACTCACCGGGACTGAGCTCTTGTGTGTCTAGCTACGGCGCACCATATCGCTACACCTGTTTCACGGTATCTTGGTACAAGCCGCTTCTCCGAAGGTATCTCTAAGTTTGAGTCGGAGATGGGGCTTATGCCGAACCTACATAAATGGATGTGGGCGGCTATTTGTGATTTTGAATCCGCAGTAGAGCCGCTGACTTAGCTGCTTCCTCACCACACGAACATGAGCCCCGAACAGAGCCCTCAACTCTTTACTCAAAATCCCTGTGTAGAACCAATTTCATATTATCGGAAAGGGGGTTTTCATCCAATACACATCGACGACGTTCTGCAGAACCGTTATCGCATCGTCAATAAGCTTGGCTATGGTGCGTATGCCACCGTCTGGCTTGTTGACGATCTCGCCTCAGGCAGATGCGCCGCACTTAAAGTTCTTGCTGCCAATGTCTCTAATGTTTCCGAAGTCGCCGTCCTCCGCCGTCTCAAACAACGGCAGCTGGATGATGGAGGCTCAAATGGTCAGGAATTCCTGGTCGAGTTTTTGGATGACTTCAAGGTCGAAGGACCAAATGGCACGCATCAATGTATTGTTACCGAAGTGCTTGGACCCAGCATAGGTGCTGATGTTTATGACATTTACGACGAGGAATTGTACCCGATAGAAATAGCAAAGAACCTTGTCGCACAAGTAATGCGTGGAGTCGCGTACCTGCATAGCTGCGGGGTTGTCCATGGAGGTAAATGGAGTGTTCCTTAAGGGGTTTTAGTTGATATCTTATTTACAGACCTTCACGCTGGAAACATCCTCTTCCGCATACCTGGGATTGAGCAGATGTCTCATCAAGATTTACAAAAGTACCTGGGAGAACCCCGCAAACGACCACTCTCCCGCAGGGATGGAAAACCGGTTACACCCACCCCTCACGAACCGAAGTATGTCGTTCCGTCACCCGAAGGGCCGGCACTTCTCGAGCTCTGCCTAAAGTCCCCAGAGGCAGTACGTGTCAAAATATGCGATTTCGGAGAAGCTTTCCTGTGGGACGGCAAACCCGTGATAACTCAACTTCACACGCCTTCCGTCTACGCCGCACCAGAAATCATACTTCACGATCACGTTAGCCCTGCTGTGGACGTATGGGCACTGGCTGTCCTCGTGCACCTGGTTCTGAGCGGAGGATCCTTCTTGTTCATTTCATATCACGGGATTAAAAACGAGGTCTTGAGAGAGATGGTGTTGACATTAGGTAAACTGCCGGATAGATGGTGGACGAGATGGGAGGACAGATCAGAGTACTTCGACGAGAATGGCTCATTCATTGGGGACAGGACGAAGTTACCGCCTATATCAGGGAAGTTCCTAAAGATCCCTTCCGACAGGATGGAAATGGAGGAGCTTGAAGGAGTCGAAAAACTCATCCGTATGATGGTCTCTTATGGGGTAACGGATCGGATTTCGGCAGCTGAAGTTGTACAACTAACGCCGCAAAGTTGGATGAATAGCAGTCATAAAGGACAAGAGCCGCCGGCGCTTCGCGCCGGTTTATCTTGTGGCATGGACGACTTGCGAATAAGGGACGAGCTGAAGGTATTAATGGTCTAGCGGTGGAGTACTATCACTGAACATGAGGATCATTTCCACTGCACAAAATGAGGAGAACTGAAATCTTGATAGAATTGCAAAGCAATTTTATAAAATCTGGTATATGCCTGTCATAAATGATTCTCTAATTTACTACAAGTATTTCTACAAATGGATGTGCCCAAGCAATGAATGTGGCTCACTGTCAAGATTGGATTTTGGGTGTTTAGTATTGTGTGTTAGTGAATTGCAGATATGTGAACACAGTGAATGCCAGGATGCCGTGAATGCTGGGATGCCTTGTGTGACAAAGGATGTGGTTTGCAGCTCAATGATATAATGTGTGAGGCTCAGCAGAAGGGCTGTTCCAGTTCAAATGTTCCCTTCATTGGTGAGGGGTCTCCTTCAGAGGCCCTTTGCCAACAGCACTGGATGGCCTCAAAGGGTGAAGCAGTGAAGGTGAGAGGTGAAGACTCATGAATGAAGTTCAAGTCCTTTCTAAAGGGTGGCAGCCTTGAAATGGAGGTTCAGAATGATGATCATGATGTGGCAGGGTAGTGCACAAGGACCACCACCTTGCCCAGGAGCATAAGGAAGCGGCTGAGAAGAAGAAGAAGCTGGAGGAGATATGGAAAGCGAAGGAAGCTGAGGAAGAGTGGGAGTATCAATGTAAAGCAGAAGCCCAATAAAAGGAGTGTTGGGTGCATTTATGCTCCTGCACCAAAGTCAAGCCAAATAGATTCCACCATCTGTATTTCCTTCCAATTTCTTGTCAGATTGTTCTACTATGATCACTTTATTTTTCAGAATTTTTCCGAAATTTTCTATCAAAGATTTGTATTTGTATTTCGACTTGTTTTTCTTTCACCACCAGCACCCTTATGTAATCATTTCGACGCGCGCGCTGCCATAGGCGCTAAAGGGCCGATGCACAGTGAGACAAATTTCCCCCTCTCTCAGTGACAACTAAATTCACTGAGAGAGGCAAGTAAATTAGTCTTGTTTTCCTTCGATTTATTGACCTAGAAATCCTGTAGTAAATTAATTTCTAGGTCGTGTATAATATATTCAGTGACAACTAAATTCACTGAGAGAGGCAAGTAAATTAGTTTTGTTTTCCTTCGATTTATTGACCTAGAAATCCTGTAGTGAATTAATTTCTAGGTCATGTATAATATATTCAGTGACAACTAAATTCACTGAGAGAGGCAAGTAAATTAGTCTTGTTTTCCTTCGATTTATTGACCTAGAAATCCTGTAGTGAATTAATTTCTAGGTAGTGTATAATATATTCAGTGACAACTAAATTCACTGAGAGAGTGAATTAATTTCTAGTCTATTCTTTTGAGCAACAAGTCCAAACCTACTGCCTATAATTCCTGTCTTCTACAAGGAGCACAAGGCTCGAGAAGCCGAGGAAGAGGCTCAGGAAGCCGAGAAAAGGCTTGGGAGGCTCAGGAAGCCAAATAAAAAGAGGGCGAGGTAGCTACTCATGCCCTTTTAAGAAGGTGTCCGCTCTCTCAGTGAATGCTACGACCGTGCATTTCCAACTTCTGACCTTCAGTTCCACAACACTTTCTGCCCCTCCGATATTTCCGACACCCCGCCCCTTGTTCTACTCCCTTGTTCTTTCGACTCTATTACTCGGACCCACCGGACCCGCTTCATCGTTCATCAAGATCATATATCCGGTCACCCTTGTAGTTCATTGCCAGATATGTTTTCCTACCCCTTGTTCTTTCGCCATTGTTTTACCTTACCCTGAACCCCCCTTGTAGTCCCATTGTTCCCAATTAGTTAGTTCCCATGCATGTCTACCCGACTTCTGCTCTCCCCAGAATTTGCTTAGTACCATCTCATTACCTGTTGTCTCAGCTCTTTGTATAAAAGCCTGTCATGTATGTCTGTTATTCTGCAATCAGATAATCACCTTTGATACTTGATTTCCTGCACTCCTTCTCCTGTTCTTAGCACAGCAAGTCTAGCAAGACCTCCGTCTCTCTGCCTTCCGCCTCAGTTCCGACTCAAGTTCCGACCAACCCTTAGTTCAGTACTTTCTGACTTCCGATTCATTTCCGAAATACTTAGGATGATAGTTCATTGGGGGCGCAACCTATAAGTTGAAGCCGCTGTCCTTTCCAGTTCCGACTTAGCGGAAATCTCGATATGTAACAGTATTATCTGATTCCCACCCAATAACTATCACTATGCCTCCTCGTACCACAGCTACTTCAGCTCCAGCAGGAGCTGTCGAAGCTCTCTCTTATTTTGGCAGTCTTAGATCCACAGCACCAAGGCACACAGAACCCTCCAGCAGCTCTTGTGCAGACGATGAGCTTTCCGACGCTATTCTGCAACGTTTCAAAGAAGTTCCTGACGCTAATCCAGACGGCAATCCCGACTACGACGGAAACACGTCGAGCAGCAGCGGTGAACAAACAGCAGTGTCATTCCGACGCCCTGCTCCTCCACCACCACCTCCACCAGGACCACCTCCCCGCGGCCCTCATGGCGGCCAACCTGGCGGTCCTCCAGGCGGTCCTCCACCTCCAATTCCCACCAACCCAGTTCCGCCCGCGCCAGTTCCGGATCTTGCACAAGCTATCGCCATGCTAGCCAGCCAACTCCAGCGTCTGGCCCAAGCCCCACCATGCCCCAAGACAAAAGTCCGTGAACCAGATCAATTCGACGGTTCCGACCCCAAGAAGCTCCAGCCTTTTTTGGTCCAGCTTCAACTCAACTTCCGCGATCGTCCCGATGCCTTTCCCGACGACGAACAAAAGGTCCATTATGCCCTTTCCTATCTCCAAGGCACGGCTCTCAACTATTTCGAACCCGCCCTCATGGATCTGTTCGCCCTCGCCGACTGGGCTGACGATTACCACAATTTCGTTTCTGAACTCCGCAGCAACTTCAGACCATTTGATATGGAAGCCGATGCGGAAAATGAACTCGATAAGCTTCGTATGAAAGACACTCATAAGATAGCTAAATACATCGTCACTTTCCAGCAGCTTGCTCCTTGAGTCCAATGGGGGGAAGCCGCACTCCGACACCAATTCTATATGGGCTTGCCATCCCAGATCAAGGATGAAATTGCCCACGTCAGAAAACCTGCCACCCTTACCGACCTCCACAACCTAGCCCAATCCATCGATTCGCGCTACTGGGAAAGACATTCCGAGATTGCTCGTGAAACTTCCGCCCAGAGCAAGAACGACAAGTCTTCCGACAAGAAGTCTGATAAAGACAAGAAGAAGACCAATTCCGGAAACAACAACTCGGGAAACAACAACAACAACAACAGTTCCGGATCCAACTCCGGCAACCAGGACAACACCTCCACACCGCGCAACAACCAGGCCTCTGGTTCTAACACCAACGCCTGGAAAAGCACTCCGGACCTTTCCGACAAACTTGGGAAGGATGGAAAACTAACCCCTGCAGAACGCCAGCGTCGCATGGACAATAAGCTTTGCCTTTTCTGCGGCAAAGGCAGTCACGTCGCTCGCGATTGCACACGAGCTTCTGCTTCCGCTGCTAGGCCAAGGGCCGCGCAGCGAAGATGGAAGAGAAATCCGAAGCGGCTCCCACTACGGATGCAAAAAAATAGTCAGCAGTCTTCTGGCCTCCGCACAAGCTGAGGGCTGTGTTGACCCCATTTGTGCGACTAACAAGGTTAAACTCAACGCATCTGCTCTTTCATCCTCCGACTCCCTCTCAGTTCCGCTCACTTCCGACACCATTTCCGCACCCCTGTTTACAGCATTGATCGACTCTGGTTCGACTCATTGTTTCCTTGATTCCGACTTTGTTTTGAAACATAAAATTCCAACCCGCAACATACCGACAATTCCGCTCTGCCTTTTTGATGGGTCATCCAACACGGCAATTTCCCAAGTCATGGACCTGTCTATCCGTTTCGCTACTGGGGACAACCATGAAGTTACGTTTTACGTTACTCCGCTAGATGCTAGCTGTTCCATTGTACTAGGACACAATTGGGTCACCCAATATAATCCGTCGATTAACTGGGCATTGGGTCAGATACAGTTCCGTACCCCGGATCAACTTCCGTCTATTCCGACGTCATCCGCAAAGATGGCTCAGGCCTCTTCTGCAACTCCGCTCGTGGATTCAGTTCCGCACTCCGGTCCCGCTTTAGCACCTCCTTCCCTCAAAGCTCCTCGAATTGCGCTCATTTCTGCCACCGCTTTCCGCGTATTGCAACGGCAAGAAGATGCGACCGTTTTCTAGCTTCACCTTTCCGATTCGGCTTCAGTCAAGGCTCGTTCCGCCTCGACTTCCACTCCGGTCGACATGAGCTCAGTTCCAGAAGAATATCATGACTTCCCGGACGTGTTCAACAAGGCCAAAGCCGATACACCTGCTGAACATCGACCTTACGATTTGAAGATAGATTTGGAAGAAGGAGCATCTCCGCCCCTTGGACCGATCTACTCCCTTTCACAAAGTGAACTCCAAACTCTCCGAGAGTTCATCAATGAACACCTCAACATGGGCTTTATCCGCCCTTCACTGTCTCCACACGGTGCTCCGGTCCTTTTCGTCAAAAAGAAGGATGGATCTCTCCGCCTCTGTGTCGATTTCCGCGGACTCAACACCCTCACTAAGAAGGACAAATATCCGCTTCCGCGCACTTCCGACCTCAACACTCCCCGCAGGGCGAAGATCTACACCAAAATTGACCTCCGGCACCCTTATAACCTTGTCCGTATCCATGAAGGCGACGAGTGGAAAACCACTTTCTGCACCCGTTACGGTGCTTTTGAGTGGGTTGTCATGCCTTTCAGTTTAACCAATGCTCCCGCCGCTTTTCAGCGATTTATGAACGACGTATTTTCCGACCTCCTCAACGTATGCGCTCTAGTCTACATTGACAACATCCTCATCTATTCCGACACACCGGAAAAACATCGGGAACATGTCCGCGAAGTACTCCGCCATCTATGCAAACACCACCTCTACGCAAAAGCAGAGAAATGTGAATGGCATCGTGACATGGTTGAATACCTTGGCTACATCCTCTCTCCTATGGGTCTTACCATGGCAGAGGACAAAGTCAAGGCAATTCAAGAATGGCCGGAACCCCGACGTGTTAAGGATATACAGTCTTTCCTTGGCTTCGCCAACTTTTACCGGTGTTTCATTTATAATTTTTCCGACATTACTGTTCCGCTCACGTGTCTCACCAGGAAGGGTGCCCCATGGAATTTCACTCCGGAATGCCGTTCCGCATTGAAGCTCTCAAATCGGCCTTTACTACGGCTCCTATACTCGGTTTCTGGATTCCTGATGCCCAACTTGTACTCGAAACCGACGCTTCCGACTACGCGCTAGCCGCCATCCTTTCCATCATTTCCCCTGACGACGGAGAAATTCATCCGATCGCCTTTCATTCCCACACCTCTTCCGCCCCGGAACTCAACTACGATGTCCACGATAAGGAACTACTTGCGATCTTTGAAGCCTTTAAAATTTGGCGACACTACCTCGAAGGTCCAACCTATCCAATCGACGTTGTAACGGATCATAAAAACCTTGAGTATTTTGCGACTACTAAGATTTTGACTCGCCGTCAAGTCCACTGGTCTGAATATCTCTCACAGTTCAACATGGTGATCCGCTTCCGCCCTGGAAAGCTCGGAGCAAAACCCGACACGCTCACTAGACGTTGGGACATCTACCCAAAAGAGGGAAGTAGCGACTATGCCAGCGTTAATCCACACAATTTCCGCCCAATATTCTCCACTGAGCAGCTGGCATCGTCCCTGCATGCCACAGCATTGCAGTTTCCGCTACTCCACGCCTCAATCATTATGGACACCGAGTCTCTCCATTCCGACATCCATTCCTCACTTCGTTCTGACCCCACCTCCGCAACCCACCTCGATGACCCAACCAGTCCTGGATGGTCCCTCGATTCCGATGGATTTCTCCGGTACAAGTCCCGGATTTATGTTCCGGATACCAACGATCTATGACTTCGCGTACTCCAGCAGAGCCACGATCACCCACTCTAAGGACACCAAGGTCAAAACAAGACCCTCGACATAATCCAACGTACCTACACTTGGCCTCTTCTCCGCACGATGGTCCAAGACTATTGCAAGTCATGCACCACCTGTATGCACACCAAGCCCCAACGTCATAAACCCTACGGCCTCCTGAAGCAACTTCCGATCCCGGAACAACCGTGGAATTCGATATCCATGGATTTCATTGAGAAACTTCCTAAGTCATCTGGCTATGATACCATTCCAGTTATCGTTGACCGCCTCACAAAGCAGTCCATCTTTATTCCGACCTACGACACCATCACTTCCGCCCAGCTCGCACAACTGTTTGTGCTCCACGTCTTTTCCAAGCACGGAATCTCTTCCCATGTCACTTCCGACCGTGGATCAGAATTCGTGACATCCTTTTTCTGCACACTTGGCAAGGCTCTCGACATGAAACTCCACTTCACTTCCAGTTTGTCAAGATTGGTTTTCAAGCGTTAATATCGTGTATTAGTGAACACAGCGAATGCCCGAATAACTTGTGCGAATAAGTATGCCATTCAGCGAATAGGTGAACCAATGAATGTTCACAAGATAAGAGGGTTTGCCTAAACGGGGCTCACCCTATCTACAGTCATAGCGAAATAGCCCGTGACTCTTGACGATGTAACGTGCAAGGTCTCACGGAAGGGCGGTCTAAGTCTCGACAATCCCTTCACTGGCGAAGGTGCTCCTTTGGAGCCCTTCGCCAACAGCCCAGAAAATGGTTTGAAGGCTAAGGTAACGAAGATGAAGTATGAGAACTCACCAGTGATGCCTAAGTCCTTTGCTAGTCGAAGATGGGAATCTCCAAGAGAAGGCTTAAGATGATGACCACGGCGAGGTCAAAGCTGCACAAGATGAACGACGTATGATAATTGAACTGGGGAATATACATGTGAATGTAAACTACTTATATCGAATGCTCGTAAGGTATCAGCGAATAGGAAAGAGGCCGTTGTGAGTCAGGGTTGGATAGGGGTGCGTGGTCATGATACTAGGTAGATGGAATAAACATACAATAGAGTGGTGGGAGAATGCGAACATGAAACGACGGAGAATAAAGGGAGCGAAGGCATGTATGGACAAAACCATGTCTTGGGACCCGCATACATGCTACCCTGCACGGGCTCTTCGTTTACTGGGTTGATCCCGCACGGCCTATGGAAGAGACGTCCTGCGATCACACCTTGGCCATACGAACACCCAATGGGGTTGGATTAAGAAGATGATGGGGTTAATGATGAACCATCATGCCGGGTGAATGGTATCGATCATATTCGATGGCGTGCCTGCTGACAAACTGTGCGAGCATCCACCCCTCCGATATTTACGACATCTCGCCCCTTGTTCTACTCCCTTGTTCTTTCGACTCTATTACTTGGACCCACCGGACCCGTGTCATGACCTGTCTATTTCTCTTACCCCACTGCCTCTATGTTCCCCCTCGTCACTCCCTAGCATCTTCGCCAGAGTTTTCCTCACCCTCTGACCACTCCTCCTCTACGTCCACTCTATCCATTGTTCGCCCCATTCTCCGAACCGCTATTCGCTGCTCGCGCATTTCGCCAGCAGGCACGCTATCAAATACGATCGATACCATTTACCCGGCATGATGGTTCATCACTAACCCCATCATCTTCTTAATCCAACCCCTTTGGGTGTTCATATGGCCAAAGTGTGTTCGTGGGACATCCCTTCCATAGGTCGTGCGGGATCAACCCAGTAGATGAAGAGTCCATGCAGGGTAGCATGTATGCGGGTCCCAAGACATGGTTTTGTACATAAGTGCCTTCGCCACCTTTACTCTCCGTCATTTCATGTTTGCACTCTTCCCTCACTCTATTGTATGTTTATTCCATCTACTTAGTATCATGACTGCGCACCCCTATCCAACCCTGACTCACAACGGCCTCTTTCCTATTCGCTGATACCTTACGAGCATTCGATATAAGTAGTTTACATTCGCATGTATATTCTCCAGTTCAATTATCATACGTCATCCATCTTGTGCAAACTTGACCTCGCTGTGATCATCGTCTTGAGCCTTCTCCTGGATATTTCTATCTTCGACTAGAAGAGGATTTAGGCATCACTGGTGAGTTCCCATACTTCATCGTCATTACCTTAGCCTTCGAACCATTTTCTGTGCTGACGGCGAAGGGATTGTCGCTACTTAGACAACCCTTCCGTGACACCTTGTACATTACATCGTCAAGTGCCACGGGCTATTTCACTACGACTGTAGATAGGGTGAGCTCCGCTCGGGCAGCCCTCTTATCTTGTGAACATTTATTGGTTCACCTATTCGCCGAATGGCATACTTATTCGCACAAGTTATTCGGGCATTCGCTGTGTTCACTAATACACGATATTAACGCCTAAAAACCAATCTTGACAACCCGCTTCATTGTTCATCAAGATCAGATATCCGGTCACCCTTGTAGTTCGTTGCCAGATATGTTTTCCGACCCCTTGTTCTTTCGCCATTGTTTTACCTTACCCTGAACCCCCCTTGTAGTCCCATTGTTCCCAATTAGTTAGTTCCCACGCATGTCTACCCGACTTCCGCTCTCCCTGGAATTTGCTTAGTACCATCTCATTACCTGTTGTCTCAGCTCTTTGCATAAAAGCCTGTCATGTATGTCTGTTATTCTGCAATCAGATAATCGCCATCGATACTTGATTTCCTTCGCTCCATCTCCTGTTCTTAGCACAGCGAGTCTAGCAAGACCTTCGTCTCTCTGCCTTCCGCCTTCCGTCTTCTGCCTCAGTTCCGACTCAAGTTCCGACCAACCCTTAGTTCAGTACTTTCCGACTTCCGATTCATTTCCGAAATACTTAGGATGATAGTTCATTGGGGGCGCAACCTATAATTTGAAGCCGCTGTCCTTTCCAGTTCCGACTTAGCGGAAATCTCGATACGTAACAGTGAATTTAGTTGTCACTGATTATATTTTACACTACCTAGAAATTAATTCACTACAGGATTTCTAGGTCAACAAATTGAAGAGAAATAAGACTAATTTACTTGCCACTCTCAGTGAATTCAGTTGTCACTGAGAGAGGGGGAAATGTGTCTCAAGCGCATGTACTACCAGCCGGCTCTTTAGTGCCCGTGGGGCAATGGTGTGCTGTGGTAAGCGCCCATAGAACGTAGCGCGGTAGTGAACAGCTGCAGCTCAAAAAGGAAACTTGTCCACAACCACCCACAAAGGGTCGGTTGGACAGAAGATGAACAGGAGTGATAATACAGCTTCGAAAAATCAAAGAAAAATTTGACAAATCATAGAATGAATGTCAGCATGGTTTCAGGTCAAAAACCAAAATAAATATGAATGGTGGAATCTATTTGGCTTGATTTTGGTGCAGGAGCATAAATGCAGCCAACAAGGTAATGGCTTGCTATCCACGTTGAACATCTGTATGTACCCAGAAAGATTTGGAATAGGAGTGGGTGAAGAAGTGACACCTGGTGGAAGGACCGAGATGTAAGAGAGTGGTCCAATCGCCGTTTTCAGGATGTAACCCAAGGATGGCAGGGACAAGTAGTGGGAAGTGATATGGAGGACTCAGAGGAGTGATTCTCGATAGGCTTTACTGAGGGAAGTAATGGTTCGCCATCCACGTCGAATGTCTGTCTGTAACCAGAAAGATTTGGAATAGGAGTTGGCGAAGAAGTGACACCTTGTGGAAGGACCAAGATGTAAGAGAGTGATCCACTTGCCATGTTCGGGATGTAACCCAAGGATGGTGGGGACGAGTTTGGGAATGTTGTCGAAGATAGCTGAAGGGTGTAACTCTGTGACAAGTAGCAAAATGTCCTGTGAAGAGGAGTCACTGAATGAGAGACTTGTATCTAGGTATTCGTGAATAAAACCAGCAGTGGCTGGTGTCCTATCAGAAAAAGGGGGCAGAATGATCGGCGAACGGAGTGATGTACATACGAAACCAAGACGAGAGGAGAGTGAGCTATCAATGAAATTCGAAGTGGCACCAGAGTCGATGAGAGTAGGAATGGAGTTAGAGAGACCGGGAAGGTGTACATGGATGATGAAAGATGAATCGGGATAGGAACTGATAGAAGCGAACAGATACATAGATGGTACAGAGTAGATAGGACTTTTGTTTAAGGAAATAGAGCGACCCATCATTAACACTACAGAGGGATCACGAGCTAGTCTTCCATGGGAGAGTTTTCACTATCTTCGGAGACCTCTTCGAGTGTGGGGACCTGGGGGTCACCTTCAAGGGTAATGGCACCCCTTCTGTGATGTGTGGGGGGTTCGCCACAACATGGACAAAGTCTTTGGATTTTCATCGCTCTTTCTCAGCTTTAGTGAGACATCCAGTAGCATCAAGGATACCAGAAAGGGCTTTCTGTTTGCTGGGCTTGGCCACTGCAGAGGGTCTGGAGCGAGCGTTAGCACGAGGTGTGGAGGATGGTTTGGAAGAGGAAGGGGGAGGAATGGAAGTTGTAATCTGCTTTCGCCTTGGTGTTCCCAGTAGCAATTGTCAATGCGAAGAGCCTGATGCTTGAGATCGTTGAGGCTTTCGGGATGTTCATAAGAGAGCATGTGGTCTTTGATATTCTCGGTGAGGCTATTATACAAAGCATCGTAAAGGGTGGCATCATTCAACTTGATGTAAGAGGACAACTCAGCAAAAGTGGTCATGTTGCGATTAACACAATGTGTGGTGAGCATTTTGAGCATTTTGAGCTTGCGAATTGCTCGCTTGGAAACCTGTATGATGTTGGCCTGACCGAAAAGATGATTAAGCTTGTCAACAAAGGTAAGCCAGTCACTCTCAATGGGGGGTTCTAGGACCTGAATGAGACAGGGTTGCCACCAGATCAAGGCAATGTCACTGAGGTAGGATGCTGCATAGGAGACTCACTGTCGTTCCTGTTGGAACTTTCACGGCTTGTTGTCGAAGACCATGACACAACTAGCGATGAATGTTTGGAGAAGGTGAGGTTCCTTTCATGTGAATTTGTCAGGTTTCGCAGCATCGGGAATCACCATCATGGGCAGCCTGAGGGTAGGCAAAAGGAAAGGGATAATAGGGGTTCCAGGGGAATCCTGATTGCAGCCAAGGCCCTCCACCAGGAGGCGGAGGTGGGAAAGGAGGTGCGGGGGGCCCAGGAGGTCCGGGAGGCCCAATCGGAGGTACTCCAAAATGGGGAAAGGGTGGCCCGAAAGGTGGTGTAGGAGAAGGTACAGGCCCACCAGGTAGGGCAGGAATCTGTGCGGATGTTGCTGTGGGGGAGGTTGTACCGCAAAGGGGTGAGGTTGTCCTATGAATGGAAGAGGTGCAGGCCTGCCATGGGGGTGTCATGACTCGTTTATTTCTTGTACCCAGTAACTCCATTCTCCCTGTCATCACTGCACTTCTATGTTCGCTCTGTTCGCTCTTCACCCAATTTGTCAAACAGTTATTCGCTACTCACATCATTTGCCAGTAGCCACGCCATCAAAAGACGATTGATGTGTAGAGGACAGGAATTATAGGCAGTAGGTTCGGACTTGGTGCTCAAAAGAAGACCAGAAATTAATTCACTCTCTCAGTGAATTTAGTTGTCACTATAAATATATTATACACTACCTAGAAATTAATTCACTACAGGATTTCTAGGTCAACAAATCGAAAAGAAACAAGACTAATTTACCTGCCTCTCTCAGTGAATTTAGTTGTCACTGAGGGGGGGAAATGTGTTTCATGCGCATGTACTACTAGCCGGCGCTTTTGCGCCCATGAGGCCACAGTGTGCCATGCTAAGCGTCCATAGAATGTAGCACGTTAGTGAACAGCTGCACCTCAAAAAGGAAACCTGTCCACAACCACCCACAAAGGGTCGGTTGGACAGAACATGAAAAGAAGTAGAAATACAGCTTTGAAAAATCAAAGAAAAATTTGACAAATCATAAAATGAATGTCAGCATGGTTTCAAGTCAAAATCAAAAGAAATATGAATGATGGAATCTATTTGGCTTGATTTTGGTGCAGGAGCATAAATGCACCCAACATGACGTCCTTTACCCGGCTTGATGGTTCATCACTGGTCCCATCACCTTCTTGGCTCAACCCCCTTTGGGTGTTCCTATGGCCGGATGTCATGACTCGTTTATTTCTTGTACCCAGCTATCCCTATTTTCCCTTTCACCACTCCTCCTCTATGTTCGCTCGGCTTCGCCCTTCCCTTGACCATGCCTCCTCTATGTTTGCTCCATTTGCCCTTTGCCGCATTCGTTGAATGACCATTCGCTACTTGCACCATTCACCAGTAGGCATGCCATCAACACAATCAACATCCTTTACCCGGCTTGATGGTTCATCACTGGTCCCATCACCTTCTCAACTCACCCCCCTTTGGGTGTTCCTATGGCCGGAATGCATTCGCGGGGTGTCCTACCCGTAGATCATGTGGGATCAGCCCAGCAGACCAAGAGTCCGTGCAGGGTAACATGTATGCAGGTCTCAAGGCGTGTTTTCGTACATAGGTACCTTCGCCCTCTTTCCTCCCCATCGTTTCATGTTCGCACTCCTCTTTCATTCTACTATATATGTGTTTCATCTATTTGTATCTCGACTGCACACCCCTATCCAACCCTGACTCAAGACGTCCTCTGTCCTATTCGCTAGCATCATATGAGCATTCAGTATAAGTAGTCTACATTTGCATGTATATTCCCCAGTTCAATTATCATATGTCTATCTTGTGCAAAACTTGACCTCACTGTGACTATCAGCTTGAGCCCTCTCCTGTAGATTCCTATCTTCGACCAGACGAGGACTTAAGCACCACTGGTGAGTTTTTGTACTTCACCTTCGTTACCTTAGCCTTCGTACTATTATCAGTGCTGTCGGCGAAGGGCTCCAAAGGAGCACCTTCGCCGGTGAAAGGACTGTTGCTGCTTAACAACCTTTCCATGAGACCTTGCACATTACATCGTCAAGTGTCACGGGCTACTTCACTACAACTGTAGATAGGGTGAGCCCATTCGGGCAGTCCTCATACCTTCTGAAGATTTATTGGTTCACCTTATTTGCTGAACAGCACACTTCTTCGCACAAGCTATTCGGGCATTCACTGTGTTCACTAATACACGATATTAACGCCTAAAAACCAATCTTGACAGTGGGGCAGGAATCTGTGATGGAGGTTGATGCAGGGGAGGCTGTCCCACGAAGGGGTGAGGTTGTCCCGCGAATAGAGGTGGGGTGCCCCCGAATGGCACAGCATTCGTATCGTAATAAGGCATGCCACCAAAAGGAGCCAAGGCGTTGTCTGAGCGCAGGGCCAGCATGATGTCCCTGATCCGCTAAAGGCACCTAGGGAGGAAGACCTTGTTGGGAATTGACTTGAGTGTGGTCACTGTGTAGTGAATGGTGAGGACTGTGAAGAGCCTGCGAATAGTGCGAAGAGGCATGTGAGTGATGTGAATGAGATGTGTTACGTATCAAGATTTCCGCTAAGTCGGAACTGGAAAGGACAGCAGCTTCAACTTTTAGGTTGCGCCCCCAATGAACTATCGTCCTAGGTATTTCGGAAATGGGTCGGAAGGCGGAATGTACTGAACTGAAGACCCGTTGGAACTTGAGGCGGAATTGAGGCGGAAGACGGAAGGCGGAGAGATGGAGGTCTTGCTAGACTCACTGTGCTAAGAACAGGAGATGGAGTGAAGGAAATCAAGTATCGAAGGTGATTATCTGATTGCAGAATAACAGACATACATGACAGGCTTTTATACAAAGAGCTGGGACAACAGGTAATGGGGTAATACTAAGCAAATTCCAGGGGAAGCGGAAGTCGAGTAGACAATGCGTGGGAACTAACTAATTGGGAACAATGGGACTACAAGGGGGGTTCAGGGTAAGGTAAAACAATGGCAAAGGACAAGGGGTTGGGAAAACATATCTGACAACGAGACACAAGGAGGGCCGGACATATGGTCTTGATGAACGGTGAGGTGGGTCCGGTGGGTCTGGGTAATAGAGTCGAAAGAACAAGGGAAATGAACAAGGGGCGGGATGTCAGAAATATCGGAGGGGTGGAAAGTGTTGCGGAACTGAAGGTCGGAAGTCGGAAATGAACGGTCGTAACAAGATGAAGAGATGTGCAAAGCAGGCGTGTGAGCCTGAAATTCCGCTTGTATGGGGGTAGTGTGCCCAGTATTGAGAGGTGGTGTAGGATGGATATAAGAGGATGTTGGGCGTAGTGCACATCGAGAAATGGATTTGGAGTATGACTAGGTGAAGCCAGTGGCAAGTGGGGTCATGTGAAGGCTGATTGTAATCGGGGTCCTGAGGCACCGACAATCTGAGGAAGCCTAGAAGGATAAGGTGCTTGAAAGCTGCTGGGTTCTGTGGACGATCACCCGGTGAATTAGGGGCCATAGGCGGCATAAAGAATTGGCACTAGGCCTGTGGCTGGATATGGGAGTACTGGCCAAAAGTGGGGATGGTCGCCGACCCGGGATCAGATCGGATGGAGTAGGAGTGAGCTTAATGACAGGGAAAACGGGGTGGAGGCAACTCAGAGACCTCAGGAGGCGGAGATGGTAGGCTTGTGACCCAACTTGGCATTCGACAATGTAGGGGCCAAGCCGCCAATGAGCTAGCTTTTTTGAAGGACGGGTGGTGTGTATATCACTTGCATCAAGGTAAACCTTATCGCCCGGCAGAAATGTAGGTGCTGGCTCCCGTCGGCGATTAGAGTATGTTGCCATGTACTCCTTCGACTTTGCCAGTGCCAACTTTGCTTCTGACAATGACTCCTCCATGCATTCCTTGAATTCATTGACAGACTCAAGGTTCGATGGGGGTTGATGTGGTGCAAAGGCCATTCATGGGTGCCGCCCAGCATCCAGCATGAAGGGCGATTGACGAGTGGAAGCATGCACGTGGTTGTTGTACTGGAACTCAGCCATGGGCAAGAGGTCATCCCAGTCATCCTGTCGCTCATTGACAAAGAGTCGAAGGTACTGCTCTAGCTCTTGATTGAGTCGCTCCATCTGTCCATCAGTCTGTGGGTGGTACGCTGTGGAAGCTGCGATGTGAATTCCCAGCAGGCGATAAAGCTTGCAAGCGAATTCGCGCACGAACTGGACCCCAAGATCTGACACCACTGTTCGCGGGAGGTCATGCAGCTTCCAGACATGGTGTAGGAAAAGTCGGGCTGCTCCAGCTGCAGTGATCGTGGTGTTGGTGGGGATGAAGTGTGCCCACTTGGAGACCGAGTCCACTACATTTATCACAGCATTGTAGCCATGTGCGTCAGGCAGTTCCACAATGAAGTCAACACTGATCGTGTCCCAGCAAGCTTCAGGGACAGGGAGTGGATGGAGTCCACTGAGGGGTGGCTGCCTTCGTGCCTTTGTTCACAGGCATAAATTGCAGTTCTTGGAGTACTCGCCAATATACCACGACATGTGGGGCCACCAGTAATTTTATGAGACAAGTTCAAGGGTCTTCCATCCCCCAGGATGACCAGCAACCCGCGAATCATGGTGCTGAGCGACAATTCGTCGCCTGAGGTCCTGGACATCTGAAACCTAAACTTTACCTTGGAATGTGAGCAACCCATCCATCTCAGCCCACTCTGCAGACACCAGTGATTTCCCACCAGACTCTTGCAGCTTCTTTACCGCCCCTGCAACCTCGTCCTCCAGTGACCCATCCCCAAATGCCTTCTTCACATCGCAAATAATCCCACGTTCTTCCCCCACCCGGGTGAGCCCCTCCAGGGCGTGAACAATGAACAGCTCTGGGCATAGGAGCGTCAAATCACTTTTGTCACCTGATCCTGACCCATGGTCTGAGCGCCACGACAGTGCGCCTGACTTGCCCATCGTGACACCAGGCCGATGGTGAAGCTTGAAATCAAAACGCGACAAGTAGAGGGACCATCTAGCCTGCCTGCAATTAAGCTTCTTTGCAGTGAAAAAATACTCCAGGTTCTTGTGGTCAGTCCAGATCTCAATGCAATGCTTAGTGCCTTCAAGGAAATGTCGACATTCCTCTAGGGCATGAATAATCACCAGCATCTCCTTGTCATGGATCTCATAATTTCGCTCCACAGGAGTGACACAGGAGTGAGACTCTTGGAGTAAAACACAATGGGATGCCATTTGTCATCATCTGGAGATCGCTGGGACAGGACTGCACCAGTGGTGACATCTGAACTGTCAGCCTCCACCTGGTATGGTTGATTGTCATCTGCAAAGTGCAGGATCGGCGTTGATGTGAAGCGCAGCTTCAGCCCATCAAAGGCCTGCTGTTCACGATCACCCCACGACCATTGTACATCCTTCTTGGTGAGCTCGAACAGGGGTCACACATGATGTGAGAAGCCCTCGACGAACCGGCGATAAAAGTGGGCAAATCCCAGGAAGGCCTGCACCTCCTTGCGATTTGCTGGGGTTGGCCAGTCCATGACAGACCTTGATGGGGTCCATTTCCACCTTGCCATGTGACACAATGAGCACAAGGTACTCAATCTTCGTTTGCTCAAATTTGCATTTCTCAGGGTGAAGATAGAGCTTGTGCTGCTGTAGACGCTCAAGGACTATTCACAGAAGTTGGCGATGCTCCTCAAGGGTGTCGGTGAAGATCAGGATGTCGTCCAGGCACACACACACAACACACATGCCCTTCCATGATGAGGTCTTGGAAGATGTCATTCATCATGGTCTGGAATGTCGCAGGGCTGTTTGTGAGTCCAAAGAACATGACAAGGGGTTCAAAGAGGCCGCGATTAGTGCGGAATGCAGCTTTCCACTCATCACCATCCTTTATCCACACATTATTAAAGCACCATTCTTTATCCGCACATTATTATGTAAAGCCCCATCACACATCTATCTTGGTGAAGTATTTCTCTCCACAAAGCTGCGCAATGAGCTCAGAAATGATGGGGAGGGGATAGCGGTTCTTCACTGTCATGGCCTTGAGCATGGGATAATCCTGGACCAGTCACAGCGACCCATCCTTCTTCTTGATGAAGAACACTGGGCTGGCCATAGGTGATTTTGAGGGGCGAATGTGGCCAGTGCGCAGGTTTTCCTGCAGGAATTCATCCAGCTGTGACTGTTCACTGGGGGCAAGTGGGTAAACCTTGCATGCAGATGGCTTGGCTCCTGGCTCGAGCTGAATTGCGTGGTCCCATGTCCGGTGTTCAGGAAGTGAATCAAAGGACTCTTTAGCAAAGACAAGACATCCTTGAAGTCATGGAGGTATGGAGGGATGAGTTCCTTTTCTGCTGGGGGTACACTGTGAAGGGCCTTCTCAGCTAGCTGCTGTGAAGTGGTTGTGGTGGCTGCGATAATGGGTACAGGTACATTGGCCATGGACACAGTTGCAAACAGGCAGTCGCCTGGCTCCAGAAGGGGCTCAACATCACCTGGCTCATCTCCTTCTGTGTCGTCCTCTTCCTCTTCCACCATCTGAGGCAGGGGGCCCATGCGGCGTGCACGTATCCTTGCTTCCTCCCTCCACTCTTCCCGCAATGTCACTCTGCAGGTGTGGCATTGTGCAGGGTGTCTACTCAGTGTCACCTCCTGGTTTCGCCAGTTAACCTCCAGGTTGTGCTCCCAGAGCCATGGATAGCCAAGGATCATCTTGTGCTCCCCAAGGTTCATAATGGCGAAGACAGCACGTTCAGAGTGGTCGCGGAATCGCAGGATGACATCAACAACATTGCAAATTGCTCCACCCTCATTGGGAGTGCCATCAACATTGTACACAGGGGCAGGGCGCGTGAGTGATCGCATGGTTAACTTCTCAGCGGTGACAAATCTGCTGTTGTTAAACAACCCAGTTGCACCCCTGTCAAGTAGCGCAGTCACTCCTTTGACTTCAGCACTGTCTGTTGTCTGGATCTCTAGCTTGAGGTTCAGCGAATTTGGAGAGGGGACAGATGCAACCACAAAGTGCTTGGGAAGGGCTCACTCCCAACGCTTCAATCGCGGTGAAGGACTTTTTGGAATGTTGGTGGTTGATGTGTCTTTATCGCTTGCTGTGTGCGACCCAGTTTCTGACACACAGATTGTATCTTCAGTATCTGGGGCTATTGACAGAGCAGCAAAGCGATTGGACAGGGGCAGCCAGGGCACCTCTCTCACTCGCTGCACGACACAAAATCCTCTGCATCATCCTTCTCGACCTCTTCCTCAGCGAAACTCGCACATCTGCAGTGACCATCCAGTGCTCCAGTAGCTCCTCGTGCTCCTCAACTGTCATGTAGCAGACATCATAGGTGTGCGGGCATTCTCATGCAAAGTGTCCGACCTTCCTGCAGCGCCGACAGGTGAGTGGCTGTGGGAATCGCTCGCAGCGTCCATGTCCATCGGAGCTGGCCCAGAGGTAGCTGGAAGGGGTGTGGGCACTGGCATTATCGGTGGTCTTGAAGAGAGTTGACTGGTGAACCTGGTGTGTGATTCACCTGCCTTGTGAAAAATGGGCGGTGGGGGAGGGCCACTGTTTGTCACCCTAGGTCCCTGGAAGGCTTCATTGGCCGCACGCATGAGTGCAACTGTTCTCACTGCTCCGTACCATGCAGAAGGGTCATCGTCCTTTGGCCTGCCATCCAACATCAATGCAATGTGACTCTGGATTGCAGGTTCGAGACCTCAACGGAGCTTCATCACAATTGATTGCCCATCTGTGTATTCAGCCTTCTCAACCAGCTCTTTGAACCCATCAATATATTCATCAACTGAACACTTGCCCTGGTGGTACTGGCGTGATTCCAGTTGATTCATCGCATCGGTGGCCTCGTGTAGCGGGTAAAACTGCTGGCGAAATGCTTCAACAAAATCCTTCCAGGTCACGTAGAGCGGTATGCCATGCTTTGCTTCATGAGTGAATGCATGAGTGGCAAAGAGGTGACCTAGAGTGTGAGAGAGACAGGGCTAAAGTGATTCGAAAGATGTAGATGAATGATGAGAGAGGACATTGAAAGGGGAATTGAAGGCAGCGAAGAGGTGGATGAAGAATATTGGGAAGCTATATGGAGGACTCAGAGGAGTGATTCTCGATAGGCTTCGCCAAGAGAAGTAATGGTTGGCCATCCACATCGAATGTCTGTTCATAACCAGAAAGATTCAGAATAGGAGTGGGCGAAGAAGTGGGCGAGAATATTGTGAAGCAATTTGGAGGACTCAGAGGAGTGATTCTCGATAGGCTTCGCTGAAAGAGATAATGGTTTGCTGTTCACGTCGAACGTCTGTGTGAAAACAGAAAGATTCAGAATAGGAGCGGGCGAAGAAGTGACACCTGGTGGAAGGACCGAGATGTGATAGAGTGGTCCAATCGCCATGTTCGGCACGTAACCCAAGGATAGCGGGGACAATTATTGAACAGCGATATGAGGACTCAGAGGAGTGATTCTCAATAGGCTTCGCTGAAAGGGATAATGGTTCACCATCCACGTTGAATGTCTGTGTGAAAACAGAAAGATTCGGAATAGGAGTGGGTGAAGAAGTGGATTAGAATATTGTGAAGCGATTTGGAGGACTCAGAGGAGCGATTCTCAATAGGCTTCACGAAGAGGAGTAATGGTTGGCCGTCCACGTCGAATGTCTGTTTGTAACCAGAAATATTCGGAATGTGTACACAGATAATTGGAGATGAATCCGAATGGGAACCAATTGAGGCGAAGGGAAAATGATAGTAAGGGTTCCAGGGGAATCCTGGTTGTGGCCAAGGCCCGAAAGGTAGACGAGGGTAGCAGCAATTTTTGGTGCATAGTATGTATCTTGCAATGTGAGTTCTACTGTTTTATCTCCAACCTTATTGGATAATACGAGCAGTCCTGAGCTGAAGGCATCAAAAGTGCCTTTGTTGGCTGCTCGGATAGTCCTTGGCTGTGAGAATTGACAGTAGTTCCTCAATAAATTTTTATGAGGAGTCATATGCGATGTCGTTCCGGTGTTGAGTATCACTATAACTCCTGAGGATGTGCTCGGATTGAAATTAGAGCACTCGTCGAAATTGGTGAAGGCCAGATGCCCATCATCACTTTCCTCAGAAGAGATCTCTTCTTCGGCAACATTCGCTTTTGCTTTACCCTTCTTCTTCTTTTGCCTTTGGCCTTTTTCTTCTGACGTGGTCCTTGACCTTCTTTACCACCTCCTTTAGCCCAGCAATTTTCGATAGTGTGTCCAGGCTTTTTGCAGCTGGTGCATACATGTGCCTTCTGCACCTTCTGGTCCTTCTTGGTAGATGAACCAATAAACACCTGCTCTTCTTGCGGGAGTGTTTTCTTCCTGTCATATTGAGCCTTTAGTACCCTAATAATGTCATCAGGGATTAAAGGCCTCCCGCATTCTTCAAGCAAAGTGGTGAGGGCATTCATAACTGCCTCATAGGATGGTGGAAGTGACGCAAGGATGATGTCCATGAATTCTTCTTCAGAAACTCTAGCTCCCATCTCATTAAGATGAGCATATAGGTCTTGGGCCTTGTCCAAGTGATCTCTCAAGTCTCCATCCTCAGGACATCTCATACTGCAGAGTTGTCTCTGCAGGCTGGTGAGGACCATCTTGGGCTTTTTGTTCATTTCATTGACCAATGCATCCCAAGTCTCTTTTGCTGTTCTTTGCTTCTGTAGCATCAGAGCCAGTGACTCTGAGACTGAGACGATGATTTGGGTCTTGGCTTGTCCTTCTCTAGCAAGATATCTCTCCAGCTTCTCCTTGGCCTTATCTATCTGAGTTTCCTCAGCTTCTGTAAGAATATGGCCTGGGGGCATGACTGGAGGATCAGGAGGTCGAATGACTCTCCCTTCTACATGCTTGAGTAGATTTTTGGACTCAAAATAGCTGATGAGAGTGAGAGACCATGATCACACTTGCCACCATCTAGCAATCGCATGGCAAGTCCCGATGCCAAGCCCGACCCTCTCCTGCAGAACACTCCCACTCCCACTATTGGTCTCAAGTATGATTTTCTGCACAGTAGATTTGCAAAGGAGGAGAGTCTCAAGGCCCCCATCACCAGCATCGCATGGCTCACCATTGAGTCACTCAAGATGTTGTATGGCCTGAAGGTGGGAGATGCATTGTTTCTCATAGACCAGGTCAGAGTAGCAGGCAAGAGGTATGGCTTTCAGGTTGGAGATCAGGAGAATGTCAGGGGACACCCTGTTTTCCATTTCCAGTTCCGACACCACACCCAGTTCCGATTCCATTTCCGACTCCGCTTCCAGTTCCGATTCCATCTCCGCCTCCGCTTTCGGAAATGATTCCGCTTTTGGGAGAACTTCCACCAGTTCTGTTTGCCTTGCTGCCAGTTCCACTCCAATTTCCGACTTCCACTCTCAGAACAGTGTCGGAAATCAAGTGACTCACGTAATAGGTGGCATCAAGGGTCGATCAAGGGTCAGGGAGGTCAGGAGGATGCAGGGTTGATGGCGGGTGCCAAGTGTTGTCCCTGGCTGCGCAGCGTAGTATAATACGGGCTCGCTGACATTGGGTGTCCTTAGACTTTTCTCTTTGGATTTCCCCTTGTCAGGTGAGAATCCCCTCTCTTGTATACTCTGTTCATTTATACATACTTTGGATTTCCCCTTGTCAGTTGTGTGGTAGTGTGATCTCCACAACCAGCCAGGGTTGCCCTTACAGAGAAGGGCCTTTGAATGGTTCTGAAATTACATCCCTGGTGTCTACATTCCATACAAGGATCATCTTGTGACCAGACCCAGTGACAATGCACTTGCCATGGTGCAAGAACACCACCAACCTGACCGGGTGGGTGTGGCCTTTGAATGGTGCTAAAATGACCTCCCCAGTGTCCACATTCCACACACACACTGTGCCATCAGACCCAGAGATGATGCACTTGCCATCATGCAAGAATGCCATTGATCTGACCAAGTGGGTGTTCAAATGGTGGTGAAATGAGCTTCCGTTGTCTGCCTTCCACACATGGATCGCCTTGTCATGAGGCCCAGAGAAAATCCACTTGCCATCCTGGGAGAATGCCACCAACCTGACCCAGTCAGTCTGGCCATTGAATGGTGCAGAAATGAGCTCCCCAGTGTCTGTATTCCACACATGGATCATCTTGTCACAAGACCCAGACATGATCCACTTGCTGTCATATGAGAACACCACAAACGTGACAGAGTGGGTGTGGCTTTGGATGGTGCTAAAATGACCTCCCCAGGGTCTGCATTCCACACATAGGTTGTCTTGTCACAAGACCCAGAGACACTGCACTTGCTATTGTATGAGCACGCCACTGATGTGACATAGTGGGTGTGGCCTTCAAAGGGTGCTGAAATGACCTCCCCAGTGTGTGCACTCCACACACAGATCATCTTGTCATGAGACCCAGAGATGATCCACTCACAGGAGACATGGCAAATTTCCTGACTTTGAAAATCCACTGGAAATTCTGAGGATATTCCAGGTTTCTTCAAAATATTGCAGTTCAGGAAATTGGATTAAAATTTATTAGGTTGTCAGGGTTTCTGGCTTCAGGAAATTCTTCAGAACTTGTAAAATTATCACCTCCACGCACTTTACTCTAAATTTTGGGTGGCCAATATCTCAGTGTAATTCCAAAAATTATTGGAAAGTACTCCAAATAGTACCCAAATTATGCGCTCGTGAGATTTGACCTTCTGTCCAAATAAAAACGGCATGTAAACCAAATTCCATCCAAGATTTCAGCTAGATTCTCTCCACACAAGAAATTATCACCAGTGCTATTACCCGGCTAGGCAGCCAGCTGCAGCCTCAATAATTGCAAGAAAAATTGATAGAAAGAGATATATAACAAGAAATGGCCCAGTAATCCTTTCCCTATGATAGCTGAGGCTCCACTGGCATCATTACTCGACTCATGGCCCCTCAAGCGCCACCTTTCATGCATCGATCAAACATCGCACTGACATTTAGAGTACTAGATGTCATGTCCAAATTAGTAATGCGAATACCTATTCGGTAGCACTCACAGTTACGCATTGCTTTCACCATACCCTCATCTTCACATCAAGCAAGAGTGCCATGACGAGCACAGACAAGAAGTCATGTCAGATCAGGATACAGACGGTAGACAATGGACTCCACCTCCAAAGAAAGCTAAGCCTAGCCTACATCCATCTGCGGGCTTGCACTATGAGTAATAGAATTTCATATGCGCGGCTTTCTATGGCCTCATGGGTGTTGAGGAGCGATCGGAAAAGCTTAAGGATCTGATATTGCGTGGCTACTGGGTGCCAGATACGTCTTCTAAAACCCCAACCAACGATCAAATTTTCGACCTAATTTCAATCTCACCTTCGAGGTGGCATAAAGACGTTGCTGAACAAATAAAAGACAAAGGACTGAGGTTTTCTCATGCTTATCTAAAAAACGCTGAGGTTAACGCACTTACCATCGACATGATCATCGACGATTGGGCAGAGTACGGAGTGTGCATGGAGGAGAAGGGAGAGGAGGAGCGCCATGCACACGGTGTAGGTATATGTGTGCGTCTGTGTGGGGATATGCGTCAGATAGAGTAGGGAAAAGCTGGGAAAGTGGGGGGGCAGCACAGCGCACACGCTTGTCTTGGAATGGGTTCAGGCCGTCGACGGTCCACCACACCCTGGTGAAGAACGCAGCGGCGACGATGATGAGCATGGGCATGCACCATGCAGGGCGCTGGGCAGGGCGGGAGGTAGTGAGGTGAGGATGAAGGTGCGAAGGTATGGCAGGACCGTCTGCATGAGCGCAAACATGGTGAAGTTGAAGCTACACGCACGGCGCACAGTGCGCGACTGGGACAATCTCAGATGAGTAGAGTAGGCAGGTGAGAGCGACGCACTTGACAGATATGACCCGTGCTTTGAGGCATGCATGCATGCCTGTCAAAAAATGGGGTGTTCAGAGAAAAACAGTGGTACTATAGCCAGAGCTGGGGTAGAGACATCTTGTTTGTCACCTGGTTCACAAAAAGGGAATAGCCGAGTGCATGGTAAAAATGAGTTGAGGGGCTCAGAGAATTAGGCCAAGAGAACAGAGCAGAAAGCGGTTCAAAGCCATCAAGTGTGAACTGACTAACAGGTGGATTTTGCTGGTCTGGGAGTGAGTCAGATACCCCAGAGCCACACCAGTCACCTCCATCATCATCATCCTGGTCCTATGAATAGAGATCATTACCATTTATCTCACGTGCTTCCTTTGTGTCAACACTGCCAGCTAAGATGTAGTTGTCCAGAAATTAGGTCTCTGGATCAGAGGAGAGAAAATTGGGGAAATCAATGTGTCAGAAGATAATGTCGGTAAGCCGGCAGTGGTGGCCGTAATAAAAGTAGACCACGAGGGTGGAAGTGACGACACGGTCGAATACCTCGGCTACATCCTCTCTCCAACAGGTCTTACCATGGCAGAGGACAAGGTCAAGGCAATTCAAGAATGGCTGGAACCCCGACGTGTTAAGGATGTACAGTCTTTCCTTGGCTTCGCCAACTTTTCCCGGCGTTTCATTTACAATTTTTCCGACATTACTGTTCCGCTCACACATCTCACCAGGAAGGGTGCCCCATGGAATTTCACTCCGGAATGCCGTTCCGCATTTGAAGCTCTCAAATCGGCCTTTACTACGGCTCCTATACTCGGTTTCTGGATCCCAGATGCCCAACTTGTAATCGAAACCGACGCTTCCGACTACGCGCTAGCCGCCATTCTTTCCATCATTTCCCCCGACGATGGAGAAATTCATCCGATCGCCTTTCATTCCCGCACCTTTTCCGCCCCGGAACTCAACTACGACGTCCACGATAAGGAACTACTTGCGATTTTCGAAGCCTTCAAAATCTGGAGACACTACCTTGAAGGTCCAACTTATCCGATCGACGTTGTAACGGATCATAAGAACCTTAAGTATTTCACGACTACTAAGATTTTGACTCGCCGTCAAGTCCGCTGGTCTGAATATCTGTCACAGTTCAACATGGTGATCCGTTTCCGCCCCAGAAAGCTCGGAGCAAAACCCGACGCACTCACTAGACGTTGGGACGTCTACCCAAAAGAGGGAAGTAGCAACTATGCCAGCGTTAATCCGCACAACTTCCGCCCAGTATTCTCCACTGAGCAACTGGCATCGTCCCTGCGTGCCACAGCATTGCAGTTTCAGCTACTCCGCGCCTCAATTATTATGGACACCGAGTCTCTCCATTCCGACTTCCGTTCCGCACTTCGTTCCGACCCCATCTCCGCAGCCCACCTCGATGACCCCACCAGTCCTGGATGGTCCCTTGATTCCGACGGATTTCTCCGGTACAAGTCCTGGATTTACGTTCCGGATACCAACGATCTACGACTTCGCGTACTCCAGCAAAGCCACGATCATCCGCTCTCAGGACACCAAGGCCAGAACAAAACCCTCGACATAATCCGATGTACCTATACTTGGCCTCTCCTCCGCATGATGGTCCAAGACTACTGCAAGTCATGCACCACCTGTATGCGAGCCAAGCCTCAACGTCACAAACCATACGGCCTCCTGAAGCAACTTCCGATCCCGGAACAACCGTGGAATTCGATATCCATGGATTTCATTGAGAAACTTCCTAAGTCATCTGGCTATGACACCATTCTAGTGATCGTTGACCGCCTCACAAAGCAGTCCATCTTGGTTCCAACATACGACACCATCACTTCCGCCCAACTCGCACAACTCTTCGTGCTCCACGTCTTTTCCAAGCACGGAATCCCTTCCCATGTCACTTCCGACCGTGGATCAGAATTCATGTCATCGTTTTTCTGCACACTTGGCAAGGCTCTTGACATGAAGCTCCACTTCACTTCCAGTTATCACCCCGAAGGAGACAGACAAATGGAACGTACTAATCAGACCCTTGAGCAGTATCTCCGCGTCTATTGCAACTACCAACACAGCAATTGGTGCGACCTCCTTCCGCTCGCGGAATTTGCTTACAACAATGCACCTTCCACCACCACCGGAATTTCACCCTTTTACACCAACAAGGGCTACCACCCGAATCTCGCCATCCACCCTGAACGCAACCTCGCCTCTGCAAGAGCCCGAGATTTTGTTGTGGAACTCGACGACCTTCACCAACACCTCCGAGAGAACATTTCCGCCGCCCAGAAGAGATACCAAACTTCCGCCCATCAGAAACGGCTTCCGCAACTGGCATTCAAGATAGGCGACAAAGTCTTTGTCAAAGCTGAAAACTTCCGCACCACTCGCCCCTTGAAGAAGCTCTCTGAAAAATACCTTGGTCCTTACGAGATCATCGCTAAGGCCGGCAGTCGTTCTTTCACTCTCAGACTTCCTGACAATATGCACGCAGTACACCCGGTATTCCATGTCTCCATGCTTGAGCCCGCAGTTCCGAATACAATTCCGAATCGAGAACAACCTCCGCCTCCGCCAGTCATCATCGACGGAGAACCGGAATATGAGATCTCGGAAATTCTCAACTCCAAGCTCGACAGACGATACCGCTGCCAACTCCAGTACCTAGTCAAGTGGGCAGGCTATGAAAACACCGACGAAGAGACCTCATGGATTTCCGCCACGGAACTAGACCACGCCTCTGACCTCGTCTCTGATTTCCACAAGTCTTATCCTGATAAGCCTGGCCCCATTTCCGCGCCCTAGTCATTTCCAACCTCATTTCCGATACCCCATTGTTTCTTACAGTTCTCAAATCATTGGTCAAATCCGATTAATATTCCGCTACGCTAATTTCCGACACTTCAAGAAATATTTTACAAGTCACTTTGACACTCACTCCTCCCTCATCGTTTCCGCCTCATCCCCGTTCTCCACTTCTGCACCCTCTTCCGCATTCCCTATCTCCACACTGACCAACTCGGTCCCCACCCTCGTATCTGCCCCGTTCTCCTCCTGCATCCGCAAGTCCATTCTTTCCCGGACCATGTCATTCCGCCACCGGTACTCCCATTTTAATTGTTCCAGGACCGCCGACATGACGGTCATTTGATTTTGGGAGGACAACAACTGTTGTTGTTGAACTTCCGCCATCTCCTCAAGAGTGTTCCGGATCCCGCGCTGGGATCTCCGGATACCCCTCAATGACCTGGCGATGTCGAACAATGGCAACACCATGGAGAAGCGGTTGAGCACCGCTGTCTCTGGGGTTCTGGTCACCGGAAATCCCTCTGGCTTCTTTCCGCTCGGTCCCGGTTTTGACTTGGGGGTTTCAGGCCCCTCAGTCTCGACCCTGCGCCTTTTCCGCTCCACTCTCACGGCACACCCATCCACCACGCAACGTCACTTCTTGTCCCGGCACCGCTCGCAGGCCATCTCCCGTGGATTTTCCAACCACACACACTCCAGGCCCTTGACCTCGCACGTGTCGCAAGGAGCCTTCTCCTCCTCGCCGTCCCTGGTTTTCCTTTTCCGGGTCGTGGGATTCTCCGGCCCCAGCTCTCACAACTCCAGTATCCGGGCCATTTTCTCCTTCTGAGCCTGCTGGAACTTGTCCGCCCTCCGTTTCCGCTCCGCAACGATGTTCGGCATGGGAGCACCTTCCTTCTGCTTCCCCTTGCTCTCTGGAGGCAGTGTGCTTTCCGCACTGCTTTCCGCTTCCGACTCCCCCTCGGATTCTACGACCCTCTGGCAGTTTTTTCCGTGAGCTCCGGAACACCCCACACAACCTTTCCGACTCACCCGGGATTTTCCCGCCTTCTCTGCCGCGGCTTTGTCTTCCACAGCTTTTTTGGCCGCGTCCCGCTTCCACTCCTCCTTGCGGCGTTTACGGTCACGCTCCTCCTTCTCCTTCCGCTCCTGTTCCCGACACTCCTGTTCCCTGGGCTCTTTCTCCTTGCGCTCCTCCTCCAGTCGCTCCCTCTCTTTCCGCGCAGCTTCCTCGGCCGCCTGTTTTTCAGCCAGCTTCTTCTGCGCGAGAAGGTCATCGAAATATTTTTTCATTTCGGCACTGGACATTTTAGCAAGGTCGAGTTGGGAGCTCATGATGGACAAAGATGAAGACGCGTTTGTTTCCCGCCTATCTTTCGAACTCCGACGCGTTTGTTCACAGGTCACGTGATCCGACTTGTGGTCTCGCGGGGCTCCACCTTAGGAGGGAGATACTGTTACGACCGTTCATTTCCGACCTCCGACCCTCAGTTCCGCAACACCTTCCACCCCTCCGATATTTCCGCAACACTTTCCGCCCCTCCGATATTTCCAACATTCCGCCCCTTGTCCATTTCCCTTGTTCTTTCGACTCTATTACTCGGACCCACCGGACCCACCTCACCGTTCATCAAGATCATACGTCCGGCCCTCCTTGTGTTTCGTTGTCAGATATGTTTTCCCGACCCCTTGTTCTTTGCCATTGTTCTACCTTACCCTGAACCCCCCTTGTAGTCCCATTGTTCCCAATTAGTTAGTTCCCACGCATTGTCTACTCGACTTCCGCTTCCCCCGGAATTGCTTAGTACCATATCATTACCTGTTGTCTCAGCTCTTTGTATAAAAGCCTGTCATGTATGTCTCTTATTCTGCAATCAGATAATCGCCTTTGATACTTGATTTCCTTCACTCCATCTCCTGTTCTTAGTACAGCGAGTCTAGCAAGATCTCAGTCTCTCTCTGCCTTCCGCCTTCTGTCTTCCGCCTCAGTTCCGACTCAAGTTCCGACCAACCTTTGGTTCAGTACTTTCCGAATTCCGACTCATTTCCGAAATACTTAGGACGATAGTTCATTGGGGGCGCAACCTACAAGTTGAAGCCGCTGTCCTTTCCAGTTCCGACTTAGCAGAAATCTCGATACGTAACACACACATGGATTGTCTTGTCATCAGAGCCTGAGATGATGCACTTGTCATCGTGCGAGAATGCGACCGACGTGACCCACTCGGTGTGGCCTTCTAACGGTGCTGAAATGACCTCCCTGGTGTCTGCATTCCACACACGGATCGTCCTGTCAACAGATCCGGAGACGATCCGCTTGCTGTCATGCGAGAACGCCACCGACGTGACGCGGTCGGTGTGGGCTTCGAATGGTGCCGAAACGACCTTCCCAGTGTCGGCATACCATACACGGATCATCTTACGAGACCCGAAGACAATGCGCTTGCTGTCGTGTGAGAACGCCACCAATGTGACCCAGTCGGTGTGGCCTTCAATTGGTGCTGAAATGCCCTCCCTGGCGCCTGCATGCAAGACATGGATCGTCTTGTCATGAGACCCAGAGACGATCCACTTGCCTTCATGCGAGGCAACCGACCTGACCCAACCGGTGTGGCCTTCGAATGGTGCTGAAATGAGCTCCCCGGTGATTGCATTCCATACACGGATTGTCTTGTCACCAGACCTGGAGACAATGCGCTTGCCGTCGGGCGAGAACGCCACCAACCGGACCCAGTCAGTGTGGCCTTGGAATGGTGCTGAAATGACCTCCCTGGTGTCTGCATTCCACACACGGATCATCTTGTCATCAGAGCCTGAGACGATGCACTTGCCGTCGTGCGAGAACGCAACGGACCTGACCCAATCAGTGTGGCCTTGGAATGGTGCTGAAATGACCTCCCCGGTGACTGCACTCCATATACGGATCGTCTTGTCACCAGACCCAGAGACGATCCGCTTGGCGTCAGGCGAGAACGCCACTGACTTGACCCATTCGGTGTGGCCTTCAAATGGTGCTGAAATGAGCTACCCGGTGTATGCATTCCATACACGAATCGTCTTGTCATAAGACCCAGAGATGATCCACTTGCCGTTGTGTGAGAACGCCACCGACGTGACCCAGTGGGTGTGGCCTTCAAATGGTGCCGAAATGAGCTCCCCGGTGTCTGCACTCCACACACGGATCATGTTGTCGCCAGACCCAGAGATGATCCGCTTGTCATTGTGCGAAAACGCGACCGATGTGACCCAATCGGTGTGGCCTTCGAAGGGTGCTGAAATGACCTCCCTGGTGTCTGCATTCCACACACGGATCATGTTGTCGCCAGACTCAGAGATGATCCGCTTGTCATTGTGCGAGAACGCGACCGATGTGACCCAATCGGTGTGGCCTTCGAAGGGTGCTGAAATGACCTCCCTGGTGTCTGCATTCCACACATGGATCGCCTCGTCACCAGATCCGGAGACGATCCGCTTGCTGTCATGCGAGAACGCAACCAACGTGACCCAGTCGGTGTGGCCTTCAAATGGTGCTGACATGACCTCCCCGGTGTCTGCATTCCATACATGGATCGTCTTGTCATGAGACCCGGAGACGATGCACTTGCTGTCGTGCGAGAACACGACCGACGTGACCCAGTCGGTGTGGCCTTCGAATGGTGCTGGAATGACCTCCCCGGGGTCTGCATTGCACACAGGTATCGTCTGGTCAAAAGACCTGGAGACGATGCTCTGGCTGTCCTGTGAGATGGCTAATGCTGAAATGAGCTCCCCGGTGTATGCATTCCACACACGAATCGTCCTGTCATAAGACCCAGAGACGATCTGCATGCTGTTGTGTGAGAATGCCACTGACGTGACCCAGTCGATGTGGCCTTCAAATGGTGCTGAAATGAGCTCCCCGGTGTCTGTATTCCACACACGGATCGTCTTGTCATCAGACCCGGAGACGATGCGCTCGCCGTCCTGCGAGAACGCCACGGACATGACACACTGTGTGTGGCCTTCGAATGGTACTGGAATGGGCTCCCCGGTGAATGCATTCCACATACGGATCGTTGTGTCATAAGACCCGGAGACGATGCGCCTGCCATCGTACGAGAACGCCACCGAGGTGACCCGGTCAGGGTGGCCTTCGAATGGTGCTGAAATGAGCTCCCCGGTGTCTGCATCCCATACACGGATCGTCTTGTCAAATGACCCAGAGATGATGAGCTTGTCGGGGAGCGAGAACGCCACCGACGTGATGGTGTCGGTGTGGCCTTCGAATGGTGCTGAAATGCGCTCCCCGGTGCCTGCATTCTACACACGGATCGTCTTGTCATCAGACCCGGAGATGATGCGCTCGCCGTCATGGGAGAACGCTACCGACCTGACCCAGTCTGTGTGGCCTTCGAATGGTGCTAACATGAGCTTCCCTGTGTTTGCACTCCATACACGGATCGTCTTGTCAAAAGACCCGGAGACGATGCGCTTGCTGTCGTATGAGTACGCCACCAGCGTGACCCAGTCGGTGTGGCCTTCAAATGGTGCTAAAATGAGCTCCCCGGTATCTGCACTCCATACATGGATCTTCTTGTCAAAAGACCCGGTGACGACGCGCTTGCTGTCGTATGAGAACACCACCGATGTGACCGAGTCTGTGTGGCCTTCGATATCAGAATACAGACTTCTGTGGAAGTGAGGGCCGAAACTCGAAAGGTTGGCCTCTTCTTAAAACAAAATACCTCCAGGGAGCAGAAGGGGAGCGAGAAGAACCTCCCTTTGTGTGGGTATTTTTTCTATTGTGCGAAACCCTGATTGATATGAAGCCATGCCACGAAACCATCAAACTCACCAACAGAACTAGAGGATGGGTCGAGACGCTCAATCAGGCTAATCTTCCTGAGTAGATCCCCCGCTGCACATCGAATTGATAGCGGATACTTGGCCCTATCATAATACAACCGGTCATGGTATGAGTAGTTTTCTTAGAATATGGCGATTCAAACTCACTTGCAGAGCTCTTTCAAGTCAGAATGATAATTGTTCATTCGCTTGGATTCATTGGCATCCTTGGGATCATGGAAGACATGCGGTGTGTTTTCAATCGTTCACTTGATCTTCGCCAGTCGCATGCGAATTGTCAGATGGCAAAGCAGGTCGAGGCTCCTTTACCCAAATGCCTTCACTGCCTTTCCAGACAGAGTTCCTGGACCCCAGGTGGTGGACGAGGACGACGCTGTTAGCAAGGACTCCGAGACAGAGAACGAGTCATCGTTGAGTGGCTGCAGGGGATACATGATTCAAGATTGCTGGACCAATAGGTAAGGATCGGTGAAGGGCACCAGTTCTCACACCCCTTGTAAAATGCACTTCGGCCTTCCATGGTTTAAGCACCTGTATAGCACCACTTACTAATCCAATTAGGTCCACACCCCACATGTATGGTCTAGGCCTAACTAGACTCTTTTCTCGTGGTGGGTCTATTCCGCCAATTATTCCGCCGGAATGGAGGTCAGGTCAGTGAGTAGCTTACTACTTCAGCTGGTGTCAGGTATGGTCGACATGTGTGACTCATGTCATCCGGCGTCAGCTGACCTCAACACCGGAGCAACACAGCATCCACCCGGACCCAGCCACGGAACGATCAAACCACTCTTGCTCGTCGTCGTTGACGATGAGCAAGCCATATATTTTGTATTTAACTATTTATACATAAATAAAATACCACAAATATGCTAAAAATGGACAAATCGAATATGAGGTCATTTTGACGTCTGTCTGCCGTGCTCGTCATCGGACACGATGAGAAAGCCATATATATTGTATTTAACTATTTATGCATAAATAAAATACCATAAATATGTTAAAAATATGGATAATTTGACTGTCAAGTTATTTCGACATTTATCTCACTCACGGAGGCTCGTGATCATCGTCGGGCACAATACCACAAATGTGCTAAAAATAAAGGCACTCTCGTGACAGCCAGGCCACTATCTTTGTAAACAAATAGCTATGCATAAAAGACGGTCTGCTAAAAGGAGGGGAGCTCATGCTGCTGTCCCCTTGCCCTTCGCTGCTGCTGCGCCCTTCACTGCCGCTGCCACTTTGCCCTTGCCCTTTGCTGCCGCTGCCGCTGGCCCATTGCCCTCCGCTGCCGCTGCCACTGCCCCCTGGCCCTTCTCTGCCGCCGCCGCTGCCCCCTTGCCCTTTGCTGCCGCTGCCACTGCCCCCTTGCTCTTCGCTGCCGCTGCCGCTGTCCCCTTGCCCTTCGCTACTGCTGGCTTATTTTCCTTGTCTGTACTGCCGCGTACTCTATCCCAGTGGAACCTGCGGTCAAACCTCCAGCTGTGCCTCCTGTCGAACCTCCCGAGGGGGGTCTACTCCTGCCAGCTCATGTAACCGTATATGCACATGAGTCTGAGCTTCTTCCTATCGAAGATCTTCAACTGTCACCTAGTTTGGATGCGTCTGGGATTGAATTTCTGGATGATGACCGTGCTGTGGTATGTTCCATACCGATGGCACATTGTATGTTCACGCCAAACGGAACCGATGTCAGGGTGCTCCCAGATACTTTCATGACACAGCTACACCCGCCAAATCAGTCCGTTCTCGTTGACCCTGCACGACATGTGGAGATGGCGATCATGACTTCAAGAGATGCCCTAACATGATTGTGAGACTTACTGGTAACATGTTCGTTATCTTTGAATGTTTAACTTTGTCAGTGTATAACCTGCGGCGCCCGGAATGAGCACTCGTCTGGGAGTTGTCCCATTCTCCATCATTGCTGGAACTGTAAAGCAAAAGGACATCTAGAAAAGGTGCGTCTGTCGATGTGTTTCTACATTCCATTCACAGTATGATTCTCCCAGGATTGTCCACGTCTTGGAAATATGAGCTTGCAGCAACTTAACAGAGAAGATTGCGAGAGATGTGGCTCGTTGAAGCATCATGGAACCGTCCATGCATCTCAGGCACCTATATTCTTCGTTTCCTAATCTTAAGCTCAGAACTGTCCCCCTCTATGGTGCATCTATACATATTTAACAGCTGCAGATCGGGAGGCTGTCTTAGCTGACAGAGAATCCAAGCGTGACCTCACTTTTGATAATGGAGGTGAAGGGTACATTGCGCATGATCACTGGTGTTACAATTGTGGAGAAAGTGGACATGTCCTCTCTCTTTGACATCAAGCCCTGCTTCCACCTGCAGGTCCTCAGCGTTGCTTTAACCTATTCTGTCCGGCCGTGCTCATGATTTCCTGCCTGCACAGCTGATCCCACACCTCTCACGACATCACCAGGTTCGTTTCTTGGCATGATCACCAGCACCAGCCAACCATTCCCTCATTCATACTTGCTTCAGTACTGGCATCTGCTGTCACAGCATTTCACCTGCACAAACTCCAGTGTTCTTCTTCTTATGGAACTCATTTTATATAATTCGGCCGTTAACGTTGAAAGGCAATTTGGTAGTGTCAAGTTCGCGGTATGACTGTGTTATGTTATGATCATGCAGGGTCCCGCTCACTGTAACGTCTCAAGTCTTTCATTACCGTGTCGGCCCTCGTCTCCTCAATGTTGTCATTTATGACGTTGCTTGCTTTCCACCGGCTAGACATCAATTACTTACCCGCTGGCCCAACGTGCATTCTATTCAGCATCCTCTATCAATTCTATTGATTGGTCCCATCAGCATACACATTCCAGATATTTTCTCTAAAGGTTTCCAACAAATCGTTCCTGTATATTCTTGCACTACAGGTAAATATATGACTGCTTTATTTATCTGTTCGATGTGCAGCTGAGACCCTCAAAGTGTGCGACCAGTCACCTCCCCGGTTCCGCAGTTGCTGCCATCGTGGGTATCCTAACGGGCCAAAGAGGGCAAGGGGCCAGCAGCAGCGGCAGCAAAGGGCAAGGGCAAAGTGGCAGTGGCAGTGAAGGGCGCAGCAGCAGCGAAGGGCAAGGGGACAGCAGCATGAGCTCCCCTCCTTTTAGCAGACCGTCTTTTATGCATAGCTATTTGTTTACAAAGATAGTGGCCTGGCTGTCACGAGAGTGCCTTTATTTTTAGCACATTTGTGGTATTGTGCCCGACGACGATCACGAGCCTCCCGGAGTGAGATAAACGTCGAAATAACTTGACAGTCAAATTATCCATATTTTTAACATATTTATGGTATTTTATTTATGCATAAATAGTTAAATACAATATATACAGCTTTCTCATCATGTCCAATGAAGAGCACAGCAGACAGACGTCAAAATGACCTCATATTCGATTTGTCCATTTTTAGCATATTTGTGGTATTTTATTTATGTATAAATAGTTACATACAAAATATATGGCTTGCTCGTCATCGTTGACGACGAGCAAGAGTGGTTTGATCGTTCCGTGGCTGGTTCCAGGGCTGGACGCCGTGTTGCTCCGGTGTTGAGGTCGGCTGACGCCGGATGACATGAGTCACACATGTCGACCATACCTGACGCCAGCTGAAGTAGTGTAAGCTACTCACTGACCTGACCTCCATTCCGGCGGAATAATTGGTGGAATAGACCCACCATGAGAAAAGAGTCTAGTTAGGCCTAGACCACACATGTGGGGTGTGGGCCTAATTGGATTAGTAAGTGGTGCTATACAGGTGGGTTTAAGCTTTAAGCTTCAAGCTCCAACTCGAAGTTGGAGCGTTGTATGTATCTAAGCAACCTATTATGCATCTGTGATGACCAATCTAGTAAGAACATGTGGAAAAGCAAAGAAAAATAAGCAGTGAGCCACACCTGTACATATAGTCCTTCCTGCACCGCGGTACAGAAATAAATATGGTCATGCTGTAGCGCTCGCTGAGATCATCCATGGCAGTGTTGTTTAACATTTACGTAACGCTGCAGTGATCGTACTGTTGGGCATAAACGATAGTAAAGGACAAGACGATACTATACACTGTGGGTAGTCAACCCAATGAATCCTATTGGGTGGACCCACTGAGGATTCAGTATATAAACCATACTAGCTAGTGTAAATACCAATAGAACCCGTTGAAAATTCAATGAATCGGTTTCAGTGGAAAAAGTTTCGTTTCAATGAGTTGGTTTCAGGGGTTGATTCATGGGTATTCAGGGATCCTACAACAGAAGACCAATGGATTGAACCAGGCATTTCGAGTCGACAACCACTGGGTTCCCATGAGATAGTCACTTACGACCCCGTGGTTCTATCACCACATTTCAGAGATGCAGCAACTGAATGTCACTGGCCTGAGATCTGAATAATATGAGGCAAATCACTGAAGATTCATGAAATTTGTAGTGAATGTTAGGTTGTATAGCTATGAGTTTTCAATGGTTATTGCCTTGCAATCTTGTTCAAATGCCATGGGATACCAGTTAAACTTCCCCATTATTTCAAGTCATAAATCAATATATACAAGGGAAAATACGGATGAAACATAAGGTGAAAACACTGAAATACCGCTTTCCAATCCGTGAAACCCATACCAGGGTGCTTCAGTGGAGCGGCAGAATAGCGATGAAACCTAAGGTAAAAATCACTGAAAAACTGTGATCAGATCCATGAACCACATACCAGGCTGCTTCAGTACAGCGACAGTGCGCCGGGAGCCGAAAGGAGGCAAAGGTGGCAGTCACCAGTGACCTGCTGCCTAAGTCAGTGAACACGACGTGACATCAATCAACACTCACCTGGATCGGCCAGCTACTTGGGGCCTCTAGGATGGGCGAGCGTGTGCTAAAGAGCGTGGAAGACTGCAAGCATACGTCTGGGAACGGTGTGCATCTGTGCTTGGCGATGCAAGACATGAGAGCAATGCAAGACACGAGAAAAAGTAGATGACCTGCATAACAGCTGGTACCAAAAAGAAAAATAGAATCAGTCGCGGCTAGCAACCCCCGCCGTCGGCCGCACGCACCCAACTCATGGTCAATGATCGCTACCTTGGGGGATTCCGCCAGCTCCCACGCCGCATCCTTGAGGCAATCCTCCGGTACGTGTCCAAGTCCACAATCAGGATAAGCTTGCCCACACGTATGGCGCGCTGCCCATGGCATCCACCGCCGCCCGATCTCCTCAAACGTCTCCTCGACCGCCAGGTGCAGTGCGCACTCCTCGCTGTCGAGCTCCACATCCACAGCCATCAGCGCACTGCTCGACGTCGTTGTCGTGAGCGTGGTCGCGCCCGAGCGTGCCAAGTTCGAGCTCGCGCCCGTACCCGCACCTGCTGCCGCCACACCCACCCCGCTCTCCCCCACCGCTACCGCCCTCTGCGCGCGCTCCCGCTCCTGCTCCTCGACAAGCTGCAGCACGAACTTCTCGACCTTCAGGCTCAGCGCGAGGCTGTAGTTCATGTTGCTCGCCTTCTTGAAGCGGCCTGCACGCACAAAGCCACAGTGCGTGGGTGGGGGCGGGGAGCCTGCCTTGGCCTTGGGCGGCTGGGCGGGGAATGGTGCTTGGGGCGCGCCACCCAGCCGATGCCGTGTTGAGCATAGAAGGCTTGGCGCGCAAGACGCTCGGCGGGGGGAAGAAGCTGGGATGATAGCCCGAGCTAGGGAGAGAATACAGAGGAGGTGCGCAGAGGCGCGTAGTCGAGAAAAAACAAAACGAATAGCAACACACCTGCATCAATTACCTCGATACGGCGCATGGCGCATATATCCGTTTTCAGACGATGTTCCTATTGAAGCATTAGTGCCTGGGCTCGAGAAATAGGACTGTATGAATGCTCCTACCATGAGCAGATTGGGTGATACATCCTCAACGGAAACCAGTTCGAGGCTCTCGAGAGTAGGGAGCCTGCGCAGAAGTGAGTAATAAAATCACACGAAGTAAATCACGCATTAGATGGGTAATGTAGTGACACTCTGAGCGCATCATCTTCGACATGTTCTCTAGAAGAGAATTAATTTGTCGGTGCAAGCTGGATGGGTGATGGTGGGAGTGAAGCCAATTTGCGCGACGCGTCGGAGTTACACGTACACAAGGACCTACTTACACCGATCATGTGATGATAAAACGCGACAACGATGGATTGCAATGTGACGATAACATGGGTGATACAGGAGGAACTATCTGAACGGTCCCACAGCAAAACATAGCTAATTCCTCCCATTGATTAGCGTCCTAGAGTGGCAAAAAGCAGAGTGATTGCAAGCGGCAAGACGAGCGAATGGTGCAAGAAGGCGAGAGACAGAGAGCTCTGGATAATACAGGGAGACATGAAGTCGAAGTGAATAAATCATTGAATTCTATGATTGTAGTTGAGAGCTGAGGGGAGAGATTCTGTGGATGTAGGATTAGTTAAAAGCTCTCATTGACTCCCTGGGATATATACGCACCTAAGCATCCTGCGGCTGCATCAATTTCTTCTGCTTGGACAGCTTGTGCTTGGCATTAGACTGAGCAGCCAATTTGGTGGCCTGGGAGGCAAATTTGAGGGACTTTCCAGCGTTGGGTGTGGGCTTCATGGCCTGGCTCGATGCCGGCACCTGGGAAAAGTCACGAACAAATGGTCAAGATGGGAGTATAGCTTACCTGTTGGGACACTTTGTGACGAGTGCTGTATCGAGAGGGAGGAGGCGTAGGTTGATGAGGAGCTATCACACTTGGTGCAGCAGCCGGCCCCTTCTGACGTGGTTGGGAGTTGGGCGGAGGAATGAAAATATGGTGAATCTTGCTGCCGCCTTGCGTTTGGGTCTCGAAACGCGGGTCCGCTTTCTTCGCTTTTTTCTTGACAAAACAGGCAAAAACCCTATCATTATCCCCCACTTCCTCTTCCTCGACATCCTCGGATGAAGTCAATTCAGGGAGATCGCCCCTGAACTCACCATCGCTAGGAGCAGGATCCCCATCGCTAGGAGCGGGATCCCCATCGTCATCTGTAGCTGGTTGATGCGTGTCAGCATCCCCGTTAGTATATTCTTCTCTCGACTGTTCTCCATGTTGGTTATCAGCTGTGATCTCCTCGTGATTACTGTCATTGTCCTGATCTTCGCCCACTTCTTTGCTGCGATTGTCCTGATCTTCGCTCACTTCTTTGCTGCGATTGTTGCCTTCTTCGCTCGCTTCTTTCTTGTTGCTTGCTTCCACCTGTTCCCTTTCAGTTTTCTGATAGATATGTCAGTACATTGAAGGGGGGGAAACGGACACATATACCGCTTCCTTCAAGGCCAGGCGTCGGGCCCTCGTTTGTTCCGCTTTCTTAGGACGTTGCACAGTTCTGTTTTTCTTGTAGTCCATCCTGTTGCACAGGATCCCGGTAACCATATCTTGTATAGGCCATGAATTCTCGAAATCCTTGAGCTCGGGGTATTTTTTTCAACCTGGTGAAAAATGTCAACAAACAGGCCATTTTAATGATGCCAAACTCATTAACGGCAACGTAAATGGCCGCCATGTCTTTAGGGTCTTGTTTACGTTTCTTCCCCTCGAGTCGATAGTGTGCAATCTGGTCGCGCACTGTAGCCTGCGCGCCATGTGGATTTTTAAGACATCGCAGACATTTCTGGATACAATCACTTACCCTGATGTCCAAATAGCGCTGATTATCATCCGCGAGACCCATATGATCCTGGACAACCTCCTTTGCTGCCAAATAACCCATCACCCTTTTTGCCGGCAGTTCCGAATGGTCTGGAGATCAGTGTACGCTTACGCTTGTGCTTGTGCTTGTGCTTGCGACGACTGCGATGTTCTTCTTCTTTGGACTCTGAGCTAGTATAATCTGCAAAGAAGCATAGAAGGGAGAAAAAGCGGCATACATATAAAGAGTTACTTACCCTCATTGTCATCATCATTATCACTGGACCCATTTGCATCCTCATCATCTGATTCCACGTGAGCTGACTTCCTCTTCTTCTTATTTTGGGCGACGAGCATTTTGATCATCGAGTCTTGTTCGTCCAAACGCCTCTGGAGTTCGGCGGTCGACGTCCCCATTCCAGCCTGAGCCTGAGCCTTTTTCTTCTTGCTGATTGAAGCGCTTGACAGCATCTCTGAGAGTGAGTATGAGAGACGGGGAAGAAGGTGCGAGAAAGGATGAGATAAGAAAACGCAAGGTCATTTGTGCACGTGCACAAACACGTGCCTAGGCGCCTACACGCGATTTGCAAGGTCATGTGACGACTTGCATTCCGGCCGTGTCATGCGTGTTGTTGCGGTTGCTCTGCCTGTGTATCCCCAACATGCCTCAGGTTCTATGCCCTTGCTGCAAGAAGATGATATCAGAGATTCAAGCTCGCAAGCACAGACGGAAGAAGCCATCAATGGCTTGCAAGATCGCTATGGCATATAATGCGATCACCCAAGGTTCGTACTAATTTATTGTAAGTACAGTTGTAAATATTGACATGAAACCTTTGTTTCTTGAAGGTGTAGATGGTCGGCAAGCTGGGGCTAATCCTGTGACCGCTGGACTATCTGCAGAAAGCCCCTCATCTAAGTCCACCCACGATACTGTAGATACACCATCGGATCCCTTCCAGAATGGTCTCAAAAAATGCCTGGGGCTTGCCGTTAGGGGAGAAGCGAGGCTGGGCACAGTACGGACAGGCCTGTTGGTCAGTGTGTTCGTCCGCATATGCGCAACAGTTTTGGGGGCAGCAGTCGGTAAGGATTGGTTGTATTCCCGATAGTATTGCCATTCTCCTGTGTAGCACATACAGTGACTGCAGTTTGATTTTCTCGGAGTATGCAGCACGAAAACGTTCATGGAAGCGTCGTGTGAGATGGAAAGTGAGCGGCAATGCGAACATCTTGATGTTATCGATATCTTCAGGTGTCAAAATATTCTGCACTACATTGATACACTTAGTGACTAGTCTAACGGTGCCATTCAAAGAAGTCAGGACGTACTTTGCAAGTTCTTGCCGACATCCAGAGCATCCTCATGCCATTGTTCCAATAGCTCTGCCACTTCCTCAGCGTTCAGGTATTCATCCTCATCATCATCCCAGCCCTCGCTAGTATCTTCTTCGTCGATGCCGTGAGAGTTGTCACCATCGCTGCTGGGGTCCGAGGAACTGTTCTGGTCTTCCGTCTCCAAGCATTGTTCCAGAACAAGGAGTTCGTCAAGAACCTTCGTTATCGAACTGCGCGTGACACCTCTAATGAATATATCAGCGATGTCTTCGACGGCTCCCACTATAAGAGCCTACTCAAGAAGCGAGTTGTCATCGATGGCATCGAGTATGAGCATTGCTTCTTTGAGGACTGGCGTGACATACCAATCGGAATCTTAGGCGACGGCGTACAGATATTCAAGCGTGCTCACAAAGGAAAAGCCACTGTGTGGCCCTTCATTGCCATCATTTATGCCTTTTCTCCTGAACTCCAAACCCACATTGAGTATGTGATGCCCCTGTTCATCATTGGAGGGCCAAACGCTCCCAAACATTTTAATTCATTCCTGCACCCTACGACACAACAATTCAAACGGCTAGCTGTTGGAGTCCGGACGTTCGATGCCCTGAGTGAATTGATGTTTCCGATGAGAGCATATTGCATCGTTAACTCGGGTGATATGCTTGCCATACGATACACATCATGCATGAAGGGCCCGAATGCCTTCTCTCCTTGTCGCCTCTGTCGCATACAGGGATTCCGGCACGTAATAGCCAAGAAAACAAATTACTATGTCCCACTGCGACCTCCGATAGGAACCCCACAAGCACGTGCAGGGTTGGAATGGGATCCGCATAACCTCCCCATGCGCACCGATGAAGAAATACCCAGGCAACTCCTAGAAATCAGGTCTGCCCCTACTAAGACAGAACATGATAGACGTGGCCGGCTCTACGGACTCAATGGTGATTCGGTTCTATTCCAACTCCCTTCCATGTCTCAAACTGCCAGCTTCCCATTCGAAGGGATGCATCTCCTCTTCGAGAATCACATCCCGAACCTTGTGCTTCTATGGAAGGGGAAATTTGGGAAAGGTAAACATGCGACCCCTCTTGACGAGGGGACAGGTGAATACTTGCTTGCCAAGTCTGTCTGGGAAAAAATCGGGTTAGAAACAGTGGCGGCTGTTAAGACTATCCCATCCGCATTTGTCTCGACACTCCAAAACATCGACGTGGACTCGCACCTCTTCACAGCTGAGGCATGGTCCTTCTGGTTTCTTTTTCTTGCCCCTCACCTCCTGCGTAATCGGTTTCGCAAGAACAAGTACTATGTGCACATGATGAAACTCGTGGAAATCATCAAGATTGTGCTTCAATTTGATATCAAAAGGGCAGAGCTCCCAGCATTACGTGTCAAGATTATTGACTATGTAGAAGAATTCGAGAAGTAAGTCATGTGTCTATTTCGAAGCTACAAATACTAAAGGTATATGGTGCTGAATATAGGCTCTATTACCAATACCGCGAGGAGCGACTTACCGCGTGTCGCATTACGTTGCATGCGCTCCTTCACATCCCAGACGACATCGAACGCACCGGCCCAGTATGGGTCAACTGGTCGTTTGTGATGGAACGCTTCTGTGGCCTGCTTATGCCAGCAATCAAGTCCAAACGTAGGCCATATGTGTGCCTTAAAAAGCGCATACTCCAGCTGAGCCAGCTGGCACAAATAACGGCTCGATACCAACTTTCGAATGTGCTTCAACTCGAGAAGCCGGCAAGTGGGATGTCTGGGCAAGAGGAGGTCATTGCAGACTGTACGAGTGCTCTGTTGACAGCGATACCACTGGTCTAACGTATCCCATTTTGGGTAGATCCCGGTCTCTACCTACGCTGGCCCAAGCAAACACGGTATTGGCCGGACACTGTCATACTGAAGAAGGTGGCCATGTTCTTCAGCACAACATTCAATCGCACTGTCAGCACTGTTAAGCAGATCTTACCTGAAGAAATGACACGGTGGGGTAAAGTGCGGATTGGGGACGGTGGCAATGTCATTCACGGCAGTAGCAATTTACCCTCAGATGCTCAGGATAATTCATTCATTAAGGTGTGTTGGTACTATTTCTCCTGGCACAGTTTCTTTCACTCAGCTAGGCCTATGCTAGTATACACTTCTCGTTGACAAGAACACTTGAAATCGGCGCCGTCCACCAGAATATGAAGCTCAAATTTTCTACGGGCAGTTTGAATTTGCGCTCAGGTGTAGTCTACCTCCATCCCATGCCATAGGACTTGATCGGGAAACAACTTACTTGATAGCACTCGTTCACACTTGCCAAAGCAACCCCCTGGGTGGAGACGCTGCCACGTCCGTAGTGTCCTATGAGAGGACAAACCCGTCTATATTAATCAACCTTAATGCCATTCAATGTGCCATAGGTCGGGTCCGCGTGAGTGACTCACGGTGGGGCATCATCGATCGAAGTGGCGACTACGTGCGGACTGTGTTCGAAGATGATCTGGGCGGGGATGGAATGGAGGCGGACTGGTAGTAGGAGTCTTTTCACACTTAGAGTCCATACTTAGTGCTGTATCCCAAAAGCAGTTGTCACTTGGGGCCGCAGTAGCATTCCGGCACCTCAAGCATGGAAATTCATTGATACATATATGGAAACTTCAGTATATTTGCCCAGAAATATATATATTAATTCACTGGATTTCACTGAGTGCTCCATGAGCTACCTTGAAAATTTTTAAGTGTGCGAACAACGGCAATCCAGGCCTTCGAGCACTGAAATTCTCATGATAATTACGTTGAATATGTAGTTCCTATGGCACGGAAACTAAGTGACAAAGCCACTGAAAATTCTACTGGTCCAACCACTTGAATAATTTCATTGGTTTGTTTCAATGGGGGCTGTTTCAATGATGTACCCACTGAAAACAGAAACCCTGTGGGTAAACCCACTAGGTTTCAATGGATTCGCTATCCACAGTGTATATCTTCGACTCGCAAAAAATATATGATTCCTGCCATTCCGTTCTTTTTCCGGTTAGGTCATGTCACAACAGTAGACGTCCACCAATGCTCTCGTTTTCCAATTCAGTATGACTTTGTGCCTTTTACAACATTGTGTGTATGCTAAGCGATAAGTAGCAGTGTGGGACGAATGCAACGCGGAAGCAGGAGCCCCGTATAAGTCGAACAAGAGTTTCCAGAGGCCCCCGGACATTACGAGAAGAAGTATTGACTATGTTTTATGGTGCTGACCTCGAAATCTTCTTTGGCAACAGCGGGAAAAGGTCCACTAGATTAACAAACCGCCCCTGCGTGCCGTCCAAGTCGCCCTTCACGACGTCAACGCCAAATTCGCTCTTGACATCATTTCTCCTTGGCTTTGACGGCGGCGGACCGGTATCGACCTCGACTTGTGCATGTACGTCTGAGTTTTCGGAGGGGGTCTTCTTCTGAATCTGCAGCGATCTCGCTGAGAACCTGCTCCTCGACCTCCTTTGGCACGACGACCGAACTGCCTGCCGCTCGCAGCTTCTCGATCAACTTGCCGCTAAACAGTGATAGCACCAGCAAGTTATGGTTTGGTGATCAGAACTGTTAGGGGAACGGGGGTAAGCCACCGATAGGAATGAGCGAATGGTTTTCATAATATAATATATCTACCTCGGCCTCGAGTCGCTGCAACGCCTGCCGCCTGGAATTTGAAAAAGGAATTTAGCACGCGTGTGTTTAGTATATATGTATATATATCCAAGGCAAGGCAAAAGGCTCACGCGACACTCTAGAGCAGTGAGCATCATGTGCCTTGCATCCAGGCTGTGCACAAAGTTGTGCGGAAATGCCGGCGATTGCTTGGTAGCATTGACTACGTACGCACGAACGAACGAACGAACGCGTCACAAATCAACCTGCCGTCCCCCGCAAACTTAGGTGTCACTACAACACACCTTCTGAGGGCGCATTCGGGTCCGAGATGGACACCAACTGGATTTTGGTCATGATCTATAGCATACGCTACGTGAACACGGCAATAACAACAAATACTAATAAAGTCCTTGTTCAGCCTCACCTGCCGCCGTTTGATCTTCCGGTAGGGCAGCACGATTGGGAGGCCCAGCGCCGTGGTCCAGATCACGCTCGTCATCTGCTCTTTCTGGATGCGATTGGGGGCGATTCTCTTGGGCAGCCTCCCCGGCGCCCGGGGCGCACTCGTAAAGCCGACCGCGGCCTGCAGCCGGTCCTGCGGTATCGACTTCGCGATAAGTCGCGCGCTCAGGGTGAGCCAGTTCTGGATCGCCTTGGCACCGTTGAACAGGTCGCCGATTGCCGCAAGTGTCTATCACAACGTTTCGTGAGGAGGTGGGCCGGTACAGGAGAGTTAACCCTCACTTGTTTGGCGACGTACGACGAGACTTGGAATCGTGATTCCGGGGGGATGTCCGTCTTCTCGCGCAGCTGCCGCTCGATCTGGTCTCGCGCCCCGACGAACGTCACACCATACACGGTCGTCATCACCTAGCGCCACAAAGAACACCAATCAACGGGAACCCGCGGGCAAAGGGTGAGGGTGGGCGGGATGCGCACCGTCTGCTTGACAACCTTCCGGGTGATCTTGCCCTGTATTATCTTAGCCTCCTCCACGCCCCTCGCCACGTCCCGCGCGATCGCCTCGTCCAGCATATTCGCCACAAACGTATACACATCCGACGGGCGGTCCGTGACGGACAGGTTCACCTGCGCGGCGCCCTGCGTGTCCCCGCCGAGCGCCGCGTAGTGCTGCAGCCCGTTGCACGTCCCGTCCTGGTGCACGGAGAGCGTCGACGCGAACGCGAGAGGGTCGGGCGACTCGAGCGCCGCGCGCAGCTCGATGCACGTCGCGAGGCATTGCCAGGGATCGTCCGCTTTCGTCCACCATCGTCGGCCCTGGGAAAAAAATATCAAGGTCAACTTAATGATCATCCTTCCCAAGTTGGATGTAATGATATTACTTCGAGAGGCCGCTCAGCCGAGTCGTATATATCGTCCAGATGCGCCATGGTGAAGTCGGCACGCTCGGTGAAGCTCGCCTTGTCGAAGCCATACAGGTTTGAGAGGTGGATCTTGAGCCAGCGCAGCCCCGATTCACCCAACGTTGAGCAGCCCGCGACTGAGGTCGTCCCCGATGTGGTTCAGATGCGGCGGCACCGGGTACGCCCTGCCCCGGAAGTCCATGTTATGCGGGAAATAAAACGTCTCGCCGAGGAACTGAATATAAACATAAATAAGATAAACTAAAGCTCAGCATTACAAAACTAAGCATGTCAACCAATGTCAGCCACACATACCGCACGCGCAATCTCAAGCTTATAGTGGACGCTACACCGCTCCGAATGGCAATTCGCCTTCGCATTCGCCCAGTCCTTCATGCGCTGCATATGCACCGACTTGAGCCGCGCGTCCGCCTCGTAATCCGGGGGCGGCACGGGCTCCGGCTGCTCGTACGCGACGGGCGGGATCTTGAGGAAGCGCACGCCGGCGTTCCACACCTGCAGCACGACGTCGAAGATGTCCTTGTTGATCCGCCAGGGCATGGACCCCAGCACGCCGAGCCCCGCGTAGATGAGCTCGAGCTTTCCCTGGTCGAACGCTTGGCGGAGGTACACGAGCTGCTCCACCGCTTCTTCGTACCGCATGGCGTTCGCTGGACAGCGCGTGGGTCAGCGACGAGAGAAGATTTATAAGACGACACGGGAAGGAATATATGTTACCTTTTGCGGTGAGATACCCGCCGTCTTGGACGTTGATCTACGGGCGCGGCTCGGTGAGCATGGGCAGTTGCCGCGGGTGGATCGTCTCGCGGACGGAATCGTGGGATAAGCGCTTCGCGACTGCAGGATTGAGCTTGATGACGCCGAGCTTATGCCCACGGAGATACTCATACGCATGCACAAACGCCGGCTGGTGCTCCGAACTATTATCGACAAGTCCAACAGGGCGTGCGTGAGCACATTCAATGTGAGATAAACTCAGTCGGGACCAACACCACACACAGTCCCCACTCACTAATTCTCGCCCGTGCGTCGGTCGATCGTATGTTGCTCGACGGTGGCCACGTCCATCAGACAATCGACCAGGAAGCTCCCGACCTTGAGCCGGATCTGGTACGTCCACTTCGCCTGGAACTGCTCCGCCCGGTCCAGCTCCTGCCGTGCCGCGATCCTGCGCTCGTGCAGCATCTCGTAGCCCATCGAGAAAAGGGACGGGCGCGCGCCCACCGTGCCTGTACCGGGCAGGGCATACGCGGGCATGGGGATGCCATAGCGCCACGACATCTCCGCTTTATACTCGTCCTCGACGGCGCGGCGGACGGTGAGCAACATGCCGTCGTCGACGCCGCCGGTCCCCTGCAGGTTCATCAGCTCGATGATCACGATGAGGGACAGCTTCTCGGGCTTGAGCAGCGAGACGAAGGACCCGAGACGGATCTGCGACCCGCGCGGACACGCTTAAGGCTGGGTGTGGGGGAGGAGGCGGGATTAAGATTAGGATTGAATCAGTATAATTATGTTGATACGGTAGCAAAAACGGATTTGGTATTCACGATGTTGGGCCTCTTCTTGCACGAGGACGCTGATGTCGTCCTCGATGCGCCTGGTTGAGTTTCTGGTGCCAGTCCCACATGAGCGCATGCAGGGCCTTTCCGCCCAGGGTCGAGGACCGCTGCAGCTTCTCCAACGTCTCGTGTTCGTGCTTGAGGGGTTCGACAGCGACGTCGTACACGGACTGTTCCAGGAGGCGTTGGCGTGCCCACAGGTTCTCGCCGAGCGCCCTGTGGGAGGCACCGAGTTTGTTGAGGTTGGTTCGCAGTCGACGGAGATTATACGGCACTTCGAAAACCTCCTCCTTGACGTTGGCTTGGGGCGAGACCTCTCCCACGAACCCGTCATCGCCGAATTGGAGCTCAGTCTCGACTTCCCCCGGGGGCTGTAAGAATTGGAAATTGAAATTAGGTCTGGGGGATGGGAACGGGGGGTATATAATGATCAGCTTACTCTGAGACGCACCACGGGCTTGACGGGAGGTACGTCTTTGAGGTGGTCTGGCGCTTGAATGACGTGCACCTCTTCGACGGCTTGGCTGAGCTCATGCACAAGTCTCGGGTGTCCCATCGCCGCCACGGTTCTCGAAATCAAGCGCAACAGTTCGTCTTTTTCATGCTCGTCCTCCGCCACTGACGCGCATGCAGGTATGAGCGAGACGAGCGGGATGTCGTGGGCGATGACCATGCGCAGCAATTCTACGGGCGACCGATAGGGCACGCTGACAGAGATGGGTGCATTGGAGGCTGGGTCATGTCTATGGGCACGCATTTAGTGTGTCAGGGGGGGGGCAACGTGGGATGCTCACCGCTTCCACAGCAAAGCGTATCCCTCAGCTTTAGGGATGGCATTCTCATCGCCGGCCTCCATCCTGTTGAATAGGAGCCAGGCCCCCTGTATCCACTCGCCCCGGTGCTGCTCGTGCCTCGTGGCCATCGCGCCGTACGCGTGGAGGAATTTGTTAAAGAGAGGAGTCTTCAGCAGAACTCGCCGCGGCCCGGAATCCGCATGGACTCAAACACGTCTCCCGCGCGCGGGACGTCGTAGCACTCGTTTAGATAGGTGTCTATGGCGGCGAGGAGGTCCTGGGAGCGGGAATCTGGGAAAAAGAAGTCGTTGAGCTGGTTTGGGGACATGTCGTCGGGAAGAGGAGTCGGGATGATGATGAGAGGGGCTCGTTGGCGGAGGAAGGAATTCAGATGGCCGGAGGCTAAGGGGAATGGGTCATGGCTGCCGGCAGGGACGAACGGTGGCGGCAGGCTATGGCCCGGTGCACTCTGCGCGGCCGTCGCGGGAGCCTGCACTTTTTTGGTAGCGGACGAGTAACGACGACGAGCGCGCAGCCGGTCGTGGTCGGTGCGGGTGGAGGTGCGGCGGAGGGTGTGCAAACCACAAATATTGTATATGAAGATGTATTGCTTAGAGCTCCTTGAACTGTAACATTCACTTCCCTGATACAATTTACTTAGTATTTACTTAGTATACTTTTTCTTGATGCAAGTTTTTATTGTCTCAATGCCTGTGAATTTACTGATGCATTTGACCTTACCGATGCATTTGACCTAAACCCCCGCGCGAAGCGCGGGTACCCACCTAGTTTGGATAAGAAGCAAGGACTATGCAATGGGACAAGGTTGCAGTTGGTGAGGATGAGGAATAGAGTGTTGGAGGTCAGGATCATCTCAGGTCCACGTGCAGGAAATACTGCTTTCATCCCCAGGATCACCATTTCACCATCAGAGGGAGAATTACCATTTGTGCTGCAGAGGAGACAGTTTCCAGTGCGTGTGGCATTTGCAATGACCATCAACAAGTCCCAGGGACAGTCTTTGGGCTCCGAAGGATCACCTTCACTGGCAAAGGGATTGTCGCCACTTGGACAGCCCTTCCGTGACACCTTGTATGTTACATCGTCAAGTGCCACGAGCTATTTCGCTATGACTGTAGATAGGGCGAGCTCCGTCCGGGCAACCCTCTTATCTTGTGAACATTCATTGGTTCACCTATTCGCCAAACGGCATACTTATTCGCACAAGCTATTCGGGCATTCACTGTGTTCACTAATACACGATATTAACGCCTAAAACCCAATCTTGACAACTAGGGGTTCCCATGCCTTGCTGTGTTTTGTGGCTGCACCCACCATGCCCAAAGGGATTTGTGTGTCCAAGGACCTATGCTGGTCCATTGTTCGCATGCTCTCAGTGCTCACCATTGTCTTGGAACCCTTCATGACTTTGGTGTTATTGCTAACACTTCAATCTATCAGAACGTGTCGTTTACGAGACTCAAAGAATATTAAACAATGCTGCAGCACAACTCCAGAAATAATTTAATATTTGTACCTTGGTTGCAATCCGCGTAAAAACTAGTCCAAGTTAATACGGATGGAAGGCAATGCGTTTCTTAGCAGCACTGAACAATAAACTAAAAGACTGTAGGTTCAAGGACACTATCGGGGTCCAAGCGTATTCCAAAATATAAAGGAATGTACTTAGCAGGCGAGTTTATAAATGGACTGCCCTGATAATCTACCAGCGCACAACAATAAAACGAGGGACGAGTTTTGTGAACAAAGTGACTTGTGAAAGTCTCTAATCAGGAAAATCAACTGACTAGATCGTCTCGGGTATTGGAGTGCGAATGGCAAGACTTTCAATTGACAGACTCACTCTGTAGAATTACACCCGAAGGATTAGTCCAAGTGGCTAAGCAGTAAAGTAACTACTTGACAAGGAATTAGACACTAAAGTAAGTGAGTAACCCTAGCTGGGATTAGCAGCTTAGTAAGATGCAAGTCACACAAGGTCACGTGTAGGATAGAAGATGGGTAGATTGGCTGATGAAAGGCAGGCAAAAAGGGCCTCCTTTTATATCGTATTGTACAGGTGCTTAACTAAGCGGTAGGACCTTCTATCTATTAATGGAATGGGGGAATGAGTTGCGAAGAAGCTTTTGGAATGTGTGGGAAGGTTCTATCTGACTCATAATGACTCACAGTGACTTGAAATGACTCCTACTGGTGACTCCACTAGGTTTTCCACCAATCAGGGCTTGATTTGTCAGGAATGAGTCATTAATTGGACTCATGTGATTTATGACAGCTTGGGTGAGTCATGGGCATGTGGCTCACCAAGGTGTGCATGAGTCAGTTGAGTCATTGAGGCTGTACAAGCAAATGACTAGGCTTTTCAAACTCAGAGGCTGAGTCTGAAGGAGCCACCTGACCGGATTTGTGGGTGACCGCGGGTGCACAAGCCGCGAGTGATGGAATGGACAAGGGACACCTTGTTCAGGGTCTATGACAACGAGTCACGTGGGTCCTAGCTTGCATTGTCCACTGTCCACAGAGTTCTATTGTCATGGAGTTCTATTGTCTCTGATAGTATATATACATCCCTCCATACTCTCCCTTTTTCTCCACGTCCTTCTCACTCATATCGTGCTTGATAGCCGTCAAGGCTTCGAGCTCTCGATTTTTTGCACAGGTATCCGACCGCCGTGGCTCTGCGCAGTGGCACAATCTTCCATCGCTCAGTCCCATCCTTTCAAATAGGAAACTCATCGATGGCTCCTCACGACGGCACTGCACTGCCCAACTCTCGGTCACGGGAGAAGCAACCTGCTCGCTCCGCTCCTGACGCCGTTCCCACTCCTTCACCTCAGCCGGACACTCCTTCTGCTGCTGGGTCAGGGCCCACTCCCCCTTTTCCACCAACTTCCTCGATGGACCAGCGTATTACGTTACTGGAGACATCTGTGGCGACGTTGCTTTCATTACTGCAACAGTCACAGCAAGCAACTCAGGGGGCGCCTCAGCAGCAGTCCCTGCCATCTCCAACGCCGCAGCAGTCCCTGCCGTCTTCAATGCTGCAGCAGTCCCTGACGTCCTTGACACTGCAACAGCAGTCAACCCCATTGCCGCAGCAGCAACCTCAGTCACTGCTGCAGCCATCTGTTTCTCTATTGCCCCCCAACGTCCCGTTGTCACTCCCTTCCTCTGCACCCCCATCGCTACAAGGGACTTCTTTCGTGCCACCAGTATCCCTTAACCCGGCATCAGGTATGTCTCTTGACCGAACTTTCTCTCACATTGAGTCTGCACTGCCGCTGGCTATCGCTCGACATGAGTTTCGGCCTGGTCATCTCTACAAACTCGATACCGCTATGAAGGAGAAGCCAAAGCCAAAGCCATTTGCGATTTCGGACGAGGGAGAATTCACCCAGCAGGAGAGGGCCGCCTCCCCCAAGGATTACCCGTCTTTCTGTGCTCTTTATGATCCCTTGGTAACCTATTTCGAGCTACTCCAATTCTTCGTCATATCTTCGGGAAACTTGCCGGCCATCCATCAAGTCACATACGGTTGCTCGGAGTACTTGCGCATCCTGTATCAAATCTATATGAGATACGAGTGGTCCTTGGTGCTCCAGTACCATTTTATGTTCCATAACTGCTGCCTGGCAGAGATGTGCGAGGGAGATTATTGAGGATGGAGAACGATGGACGCGGAGCTCGCTTCGCTTTACCTCTATGGGAACCCCAAGGCCGCTTCATCTAAAGTCTCTCAGTCTGGCTCGTCTTCAACTGCAAAGCAGCCTTGCTTCGCCTTCCAATCTGGCAAGTGCTCTTCTCCCTGCGCACAGGGTCGCATCCACAAATGCAAGGTCTGCGGCAGCTCCGATCATGGGAGATCCGCTTGTACAAAGAAAGCGGATAACTCAGCTTAGGACGTCGGCAGGGCGAGCGGGCTCCTGTCAAATCTGTCCACCCCTCATCCTTGCCCGCGGGACCTTCTTTACCGGTCAATTTCCCGTCCTAATGCTCCTTCTTTACCTTCTTGCCACACTTCCTTACCCCATCCCGTTGTTGACGCTCTACCCCATGCTGAGTTTTTCCCTCCCGGTCCTCCACCCCCCATGCGTCCCAATACCGATCCGCGTTGCAACACTGCGCCGTTGTCTGCCACCGGGCTTCCTCGTGTCACGAGTACTCTGGTGAAGGACGCTTGGAATTTTTATCTTAGAGGTTATCCTGACCGGCAGTTTGTCGACTCCTTGCTGCACATAATAGAATTTGGTGCCAATCTTGGGTTCTCAGGAGACCATTATGATCAGTCTTGTCACAATCTTAGGAGTGCCGAGGAACATCCTACCTTCGTGTCCGATGCTGTTAGGGGCCTAGTGACTAGGCACCAGGCTCTGGGACCGTACCTGACCCCTCCACTCCCTGCATTTCGCTGTTCTCCCCTCGGTTCTGTTACGCGTCCTTGCAACCCCTCGAAGCGTCGGCTTATTAATCATCTTTCATGGCCTCGTGGTGTTTCTGTTAATGATGGAATACCGGATGAGCAAGGTCATATCAAGTATGAGGCTTTTGAACAAGCAGTTCAGACTGTTGCCTCCTTTGGTCGTGGAACGCTTTTGGCGAAGTTAGACCTGAAAGACGCTTTCCACCATATTCCTGTCCGCCCCGAGGATTGGTCCTTGTTGGGTTTTCATTGGCAGGGCTCCTTTTATCATGCCATTGTGCTGAGTTTTGGGCTGAAATCTGCGCCATACATTTTCAACCTCTTTGCCGAGGCTCTGCACTGGATTATTCTGAGACATATTCCTGGGCAACTAAAGCATTACCTGGATGATTTTCTGCCACTTTTCAGGCCTTCAACTTCTTTGACTGTTGCTAATAAAGCAGTTGAATGGATTCAAGGCTTAGGGTCGGTACTTGGTCTATTCTTTCAACATGAGAAGACTTTATGGCTGTCAACCCAGGCTGAATACTTGGGCCTCGAGATCGATTCCGATCTTATGGAGGCTCGCCTCCCACCAGGCAAATTGGTCTATTTACGGGATCTGCTGCAGAGTTGGATTGCGCGTCGACGCTGCTCATTGCTCGAGTTGCAGCAGCTTATTGGTTTTCTGCAGTTCTGTTCTCAGGTCATCCCCCATTCCAGAGCTTTCCTTCGCCGTCTTATCAGCTTCTCCTGCTCATTCACGTCACAGCATTCAGTCCGTCATCTGCCCACTTATGTAACGGCCAAAATCCGCTGGTGGCATACTTACGCATTCGCCTGGAATGGTATATGCCTTCTATCACCAGCTTATTCTCCTGTGCACGTGTATACAGATGCGAGTGGGAAGAAGGGATTAGGAGGTGTTTTTGGCAGTGAATGGTTCTTGTGCAGAGTGCCTCGACGCTTCAGGCATCGGGACATCCAGTTTAAAGAGATCTATGCTGTCCTCCAGGCCATCCTACGCTGGGGTCACCTTTGGCATCACAAGCATGTGATCTTTCATGTGGATAATCAGGTGGATGTTCGGGCTATTCAGAACGACTCCAATCGGTCGCTCCACGTCATGTCAACTCTCCGTTTGATAGTCATGCTGGCAGCGCAGCTTGAGTTTTCTTATTCTTCTTCTTGGCTTTCCTCCTCTGACAATGCACTTGCTGACTGTGCTTCTCGGTTCATGTACACTCGTCTTTTCAACCTTGCCCCCGCACTGAAACGGCAGCCCACCTCGCCTCACCCCCCAACCATTGGTATCAGACACATGCTCATATATCACGACTTGCCGCCTTCTGGCTCTGGCATGGTCTCGCCTCCAGTACTCATGCGTCTTACACCACCGGGCAGCGTTCATACTTCGAGTTCATCCTCAGCAACCCCCAATATCGCCACCCCTCGGGCTCTATCTTCCCCGCGACCAGTAGCGCACTTCTTGAATGGGTTGCGTGGCTCAGGTCCCGCTCCCTGCAGCCCAAGACGATTAAATCCTACATCGCCCACCTTCGTTCCACGCACATCGACAATGATCTCCCCTTCACTCCCTGCGAATCCGCTTTGCTGCAACACATGGTCCGTGGGATCAAGAGATACATGGGGGAGAAGGATCGGAAGCCAAAGCTGCCCATCACATTCGACATCCTCCGCCTTCTTGTCTCGTTGTACCCCTCCCCACAAGGTGTTGCCATTCTGAATTACACTGCCGCTATCCGTCTTGCGGTCCCTGCTTTCTTACGCTGTGGGGAGTTCACAGTCCGCAACGTTAAATCCTTCGATCCCGGTGCTCATCTCACTTGGAGCTCTATCCGCTTCGAACCATCATTTGACAATGCCAACTACCTTGTCCTCACCATCCCCTCTACCAAGACCGACCCCTTCCGGAAAGGGATGTCACTCTTTATTTCTGCCGCACCTGGTTCACTGACATGCCCCGTGACCTCTATTAAACAACTCTATATACTTGATCCTCGACCGCCCGAGTCATCCCTCTTCATAGGAGCGGACGGCCTTCCCCTCCTCAGGTCTGAAGTTATACGCAGGCTCCGTGAAGATCTGACCAGGTTAGGCTTCGACGCCTCCAAGTATGCCGGGCACAGCTTCCGGAGAGGGGGCGCCTCATCCGCCGCCACAGCAGGCTTTAATGAGTTAGAGCTGCAGCAGCTTGGACGATGGCGCAGCGATGCATACAAGCTTTATGTTGAACCCAACAGGTTTCGCCTCTTGTCCCTCTCGGCGCGCCTCCATTGGGCCGTTCCCAATGCTCAGCCTCCTGAACCTCCGGCTCTCCACTTCGCTCCTCAGTTGGCTTGAGCACAGCCCAGTTCTCGGTCACACTAAGAGCGCTGGTATCGCAATCTAGTTTGCTTGCCCAAGTTCGCCGTACGAGTGTGCATAGATGGAATGGACAAGGGACACCTTGTTCAGGGTCTATGACAACGAGTCACGTGGGTCCTAGCTCGCATTGTCCACTGTCCACAGAGTTCTATTGTCACGGAGT
>WHVA01000548.1:0-70895 GCA_015179125.1 Gautieria morchelliformis | reverse complement strand
CTCCTCAGCGCTCCTCACCTCCTCAGCCTCCCTGCACCTCCTCAGCCTCCCCAGATGTCCCTGCACCTCCTCAGCCTCTCCCTGCACCTCCACAGCCTCCTCAGCCACTCCCTGCACCTCCTCAGCCTCCTCAGCCACTCCCTTACCTCGGCAGCGTCCTCAGCGACCTCCTCCTCCTATTCCACTGGTCGCTCTAGAATAATTGAGGCAGATGTGCAGCGTCATGATCTGGGTCCCATGGTTATTCCCTGCCCTGACTGTGGAGCATTACACTGGATGGCAGAACGCCTGCAGAAATCCTCAAATGTGCGGCCCAGGTTTGGTGATTGCTGTATGGAAGGAAAGGTGCAGCTGGAAGACCTGCCAAGCCCCTCAGCCATTGAAACAGCTCTTAGAAGGCCAGGACCCTGAGGCAAAAGGATTTCGCCAGAATATCAGGCAGTATAATGCTGCGTTTGCATTCACTTCTGTGGGGCCGACTTTGACCAAGATTTGCTTCGGGAGGGTCGTGGTCCATATGTGCTCAAGCTACAGGGTGAACTGTATCATCTCCATGGCTCTCTCCTCCCTGACAATGAAGACGATCCAAAGTATGCCCAGCTTTACATATATGATCCTGCACTGGCTTTGGCAAAGAGAAAAATCGTAATGAGCGTCTGTCTCCAACTATCATGGGAGACTTGCAGGAAATGCTCCTGCTATGCAATCCTCATGTGCCACATATAACAACAAGCAGCTGAGAGGCTCAGAGCTCAAGAACAGAATGGTGACATCCAGGCAAGGCTCACATACAGGGCGACACAGGGATCCTAGGAGATATAATGTCCCAACTGCAGATGAGATTGCAGTCGTTCTTCCTGGAGATGGCATCGACCCTGAACCTAGGGATATTATTGTCCAGCTCAGAGGTGGACCTTTCAGAAGGTATTGGATACCAATGCAAACTATGCCTCTCTGCACTATGTCTTGCTCTTTCCCAAGGGAGAGTTGGGATGGGAACCAGGTATTCCTTATCATGAGCCAGAGCGTGCTCGGCAGGCCAATCCAATCCAAACAGACGGAGACAGGTCACCCAAATACAGTACCATGCGTATCGTCTGTTCCAGAGAGAGAGAGAACCTACAACACTCCTGCGTGGTGGCAAATTGTTTCCAGCAGTACATTGTAGACTCCTGGGCTGCTGCAGAGCAAAGCAGACTGAGGTGGATCAGGGCCAATCAACACACTCTGCGTGCTGAGCAGTATAACCAGATGGTAGATTCATATGGAGGCTTGGACAATGACATTGGAGATGCAAACAGCTTGGGCATAAAAGTCATTCTGCCTGCGACATTTCAAGGAAGTACACGGGACATGAATCAAAACTGCCAGAACTCCCTGGCCATTCAACAAAGAAGGGTCCCCTGATTTATTTATTACCATGACTGCCAATCCAAAGTGGGATGAGATAGTGGCCGAGTTGCTCCCTGGACAAACTGCTCAGGACAGACCTGACCTGGTGTCGCGGGTGTTTCACCTCAAAAAGAAATACCTCATTGACTTGATCGTCAAGGACAAGATCTTTGGAGAAACGTCGCTCGCGTTCACACTATTGAATTCCAGAAGAGGGGGCTCCCACACATGCACCTGCTTATCTGGTTTGATAGGAGTCCAAGGTCAAACATCCACATGAGGTGGATTCTATGATTTCAGCAGAGTTCCCTGATCCAGAGACACATCCTGTCCTCTACCAGTTGGTCTGTGAGCTGATGACACATGGTCCCTGTGGACAAATGAATCCAAATGCACCCTGCATGGAAATCGGAAAGTGCAAGAAAGGGCTTCCCAAAGCCATTCTGTGAGGAGACCTTTGTGAATGTAGATGGATATCCAAAATATCGTCGTACGCAATGATGGAAGGCTGCACAATGTCAGAGGTGACATGCTGGACAACAGATGGGTTGTGCCATACTCTCCTCTGCTCTTGCTCAAACTCCGGTGTCACATCAACCTTGAATTCACCTTCAGTGTGAGGTGCGTCAAGTATATCCACAAAGTATCTATACAAGGGCCACGATCGGACCACGATGGAGTTTGGTGTCGACCATGATGAGATAAAGAAGTACCTGGACGCTCGCTATGTCAGTGCTCATGAGGCCTGTTGGAGGTTGCTGGAGCGGGAAATCCACACCCAGGTGCCTGCAGTCATGGCACTGCCAGTCCATGAAAAAGACCAGCAATCAGTCGTTTTCAATCCTGATGCTGATCTGCTCACCATCATGAACAGGGTCGAGGGGTCAAAGACAGTGCTCATGGCTTACTTTGAGGCCAATGCTGCCTACCCTCATGCACGCAATGTGCTCTATGTGGATTTTCCTGAGCATTTTACCTGGAAAAAAAGAGGAAAGGGTATGGACACCACGTCAAAGGGGATATAGCATTGGACGCCTTCACTTTGCAAGCCCAAAATCAGGAGAGAGATTTATTTGCGCACTCTCCTCACGGTGGTCAAGGGGGCCAGATCCTTTGAGGAGCTTAGGACGGTGGATGGCATACAATGTGCTACTTACAAGGAGGCCTGTCTTTCCAGGGGACTTCTGGAGGATGATCAGGAGTGGAGGTTGTGTCTCCAGGAAGCCAGTGGCATGAAAACAGGCGCTCAGCTCAGACATCTCTTTGCCACCATCCTTGGTCATTGCATTCCCTCACAGCCTGACAGACTATGGGATGGCTTCAAGGAGCACATATGTGATGATCTCAGACATCGGCTCCAAACCAGACACAATATCCAGGAGCCACGGGATGATCAGGTCTATGATTTTGGCCTCTTTCTCTTGGAAAAAATCCTCCAGCAGGGTGGAATGTCCTTGAGCAGCTTTAAAGATATGCCTCGGGTGGTAGGCGAGTGGGAGGTCCTGATTGGAAACAGGTTCATAGCTGAGCAGAGGGACTATGACCCTGTTCAAGAGAGGCAGATGGCTGATGAGGAGGTTCCCAAGCTGAATGAGGGGCAAAGGTCTGCGCATGACCAGATATTACGGTCGGCACTGGACATAGATGCTCAGGGGAAACCTAATGGACAAATGTTTTTCGTCACTGGCTCAGGGGGCGCTGGGAAATCATTCACATGGAACACCCTAATCCACTCCTGTAGAGCGGAGAGTCTCATTGTGCTTGCTGTAGCCTCATCTGCAATGGCTGCACTTATCCTCACTAATGGGACAACCTCTCACGGCATGCTTGGAATTCCAATTCCTGTCCATGAGGGCTCTCTCTCCTCCATCAAAAAGAACTCTGACCAGGCTGATATGCTGAGACTGGCCAGGCTCATCATTTGGAATGAGGCTGCAATGCAGCATCGCCATGCCATAGAGGCCATTGACAGGACACTGAGGGATTTCCTTGACCAGCCTGACCGACCCTTTGGTGGCATCACGGTTGCCTTTGGAGTGACTTTCAGCAGACTCTCCCAATTGTCCCCAAAGGCTCCAAGGAGGATATCGTGGGAGCTACCCTTCAGAAGTCATATCTGTGGCCAAAGATCAAGGTCCTCCATCTGACAGAGAACATGCGGGTGAGAAATGACCCTGACAGAGCCAGGTTTGCAGAATGGCTGCAGAATGTGGGTCAGGGAAAGGATCTCCCACTAGATCATATGTTCTCACTCCCTCAACACATGGTTTGTGGCCCTGGAATTGCAGAGCTGATCCAGGAAATATACCCTGGCATTGGCAATGCAATCCCTGCCCAGGACAATTATTTCTTGGAGTGGGCCATCCTCTTTCCCAGAAATATTGAGGTCAATGAGATCAATTCCATGGTGTTGAGGCAGTTTCCAGGTGATGCTCAGGTCTTCCACTGTGCAGATTCTGTCAAGGAAACCGACTTTGCAGAGCAGTATCCTGTGGAGTATCTGAATTCCATAGAGATGGGCAGTCTTCCTCCTGCTCACTTGGAAGTCAAGCCTGGAGTGCCTCTGATGATGTTGCGCAATTTGGATAAGAAGCAAGGACTATGCAATGGGACAAGGTTGCGGTTGGTGAGGATGAGGAATAGAGTGTTGGAGGTCAGGATCATCTCAGGTCCACGTGCAGGAAATACTGCTTTCATCCCCAGGATCACCATTTCACCATCAGAGGGAGCATTACCATTTGTGCTGCAGAGGAGACAGTTTCCAGTGCGTGTGGCATTTGCAATGACCATCAACAAGTCTCAGGGACAGTCTTTGGGTACGGTTGGGCTGGACCTGAGATATCCAGTGTTTGGACATGGTCAGTTGTATGTTGGTGTTTCAAGGGGAACAAGCTGGAACAGAGTGAAGGTCTTGCTTGAGGAGGGTTTGGACACAACCAACATTGTATATAAAGATGTATTACTTAGAGCTCCTTGATTTTGTTATATCCACTTCTCTTGATATGGTTTATGTGTTTTACTTCATTTTACTTGATGGAAATTGATTACTTTGATTTTCCCCAATGTACTTGAGCTTACTTATATGCTAGACTTACCGATGTGTTAGACTTACTGATGCATATGACCTTACTGAGGTGTTTGACCTACACCCCCGCGCGAAGCGCGGGTACCCACCTAGTTACACTATATGAAAGCGCCTCGGTGGGAGGTTGTGGGCGCGCTGACCAATGCTGACCAATGCTTGGTCATTAGTTTGTCAGCGGAGCGTGCGAGCGGCACAGCCGTGAGCTCCTGGCCCTATCACCGGTTTACGCCGGTCTGCCGGCTCCAGGTCTCTTTAGGTCAGCGGCGAGTGGCGCAGCCGCAAGAACACTGCGCAGCAGTCACGTGAGCCGTTCGTGGGTGGTCTGTGCACGACACGCGCGCGTGGTATATAAAGGCAGTTCGGTATGGAATGCCAGGAATCTGCCCGACCGGCAATTCCTCACTCTGCTGTCTGCTGTCTGCTGTGTCTGCTGTGTCTGCTGTCTGCTGTGTCTGCGCTGTCTGCTCTCTACTCTGTCTGCGCTGTCTGCTGTCTGCTGCGCTCTCTGGTGTCTCCTCCTTTAGCTGGCTGGCTGTCTATGGCTTTGGTTGGCTGGCTATCTATTGGCTTGCCTGGCTTTCTATTGGTAAGTAATATCTCTTTTTTAATGCATTCCCATGTATTTTATTTTATTTGTGTTTGTAATTTTATTGGTTCCATTTTTTTTTTCTTCATATTGTATTGTCACATGTGCTTTATATTTTTGTGAATTTTTTCGAAAATAGATTTAAATAAAATCCCAAGACTGCTGAAAAAAAGTATTTTTATATATATATTTTTCAGGTTTTTTTTCAAAAATTGACAGTTTCCTCTAAAATTAATGACAATAGGTTCTACTTTTAAATGTGGTTTTTTTTGTTGTTTTATTTACTGTAAAGCTGCCAGGCACTCCTTCTCTGGCTATACTGGTGGCTGGCTTACTATGGCTTTGGCTGGGCTCTGGGCTTCTCTGGCTTTGGCTGGACATTAATAACAGCTTCTGCTTCAATGTACTGTACTTTTTTGACATTTTTTCGCAAATAGATATCAATAAATTATCCTGACTTTGTGACAATTGACAACAGCTCCAGGTTAAATGTACAGTGCATTTTTTTTCCATTTTTCGAAAAATAGATAATCCTAACTTTGCTAAAATTAATAACAGCTTCAGCTTACATGTACTGGACATTTTCTTGACATTTTTTTCGAAAAATAGATAATCCTGACTTTGCTAAAAATTAATGACAGCAGCTGCTTAAATATGGTTTCCTTGACTATTTTATTTATGTCTGTATATGTCACAAAATAGATATTGATACATGTCCCTGAGTTTGCTAAAAGTTAATAAGTAGTAACAGCCTCCGCTTGCTTCACTTTGAGGCCCTTGGGGATATGCTACACATACCATTGGGACATGCTACGCATGCTATGCTTGAGGGGCATGCTACATACACTATGCATGGGGCACGTATGTTATGCATGGGCACAGGCATGCTATACTTGGGGACACGCACGCTATGCTTGGGGACACGCACGCTATGCTTGGGGACACGCACGCTATGCATGGGGCCATGCACGCTATGCATGGGGACATGCATATTATGCATGGGGACACACTATGCTTGGGGGACACGGTACAAACCAGGGACACACTACAGGGGAAAACACTACAAACAAGGGGCATTCCATGCTATACTTGGGGGACACACTACAAACAAAGGACATGCTATGCACACTACACTTGGGGGACATGTTATGCATTGGGGACACACTTTGCACACTATACTTGAGGGAGATGCTACACACACTACATGTAGGGACATGCTACACATGTGGACTTGCTATGCATGGGGGACACACATGCTATAATTTCGGGACATGCTACATTTGGGGACATGCTACAAACCAGGGACATGCTACACACAAAATACTTGAGGGACATGTTATGCATGTGGGACATGCCATGCACACTGTACTGCATGTGGGGACACACTACATATGGAGACATGCTACATGTGGGGACATGCCACATGTGAGGACATGCTACATGTGAGGATGCAATACGTGTGAGGACAGATAAAGTGTGATGACACACTACAGGCAAGGACACACTACATGTGAGGACATGCTACATGTGAGGTAGGGGACATGAGACATGGGAGAAATGTGTAGAGTCATTACCTGTTATGTATCAGGTTTGGATCTAAAAGGACTGCAGCTTCAACTTATATGTTGCACCCCCAACTATCATCCTAAGTATTTTGGAGATCTGAGATTGGAAGTTGGAAGAGGTTGAGTATTGTAACTGAAGTAGTAAGGGTCCAAGAATTGAGTTAAGTTGGATATCAGAAATCGAGTTGGAAGACGGAGGTCAGAGAGACAGAGGCCTTGCAGGTCTAAGAACCGGAGACAGTGCAAAGGGAGTCACGTATCACAAGTCGATTATCTGATTGCTGAACAGAGGCGCACATGACTGGGTTTTATACAAAGAGCTGAGACAACATGTCAGAAGGTAGAGGTAAGCAATTCCAGTGCAAGCAAAAGTAACTAGGATAAATGGAGTAAGCAACTAATACCGAACAAGAGGTACTACAAGGGGGTGCCGGGTAGAACTAAGAACAATCAATAGGCAAAAGAACAAGGGGAATGTGGGTCTAATTGATAGTGGAACAAATGGATCTCCTGATGCTCCGGACTTGCTATGCTAAGGGTCAAGTAGGGAAGGCCGGTGAATAGAGTCAAAAGGGGATGTATATGAATAGTAAAGAACAAGGGGATCAAAAGGTCAAAGTGTGGACGTTGCGGAATAGAGCCAGAGGAGGCATGGAGGTACCAGAGTTGGTCAAGCAGCATGGTCATAACATTACCTACCTTGATGTGTTACTTAGAGCTACTTTCAATCAATAAGATGAGTTTTACTTATCTGAAAGAAATTTTCTTATCCGAATGTGTTTGACTTATCCCAAGTTTGATTTACCCAAGGTGTTTGACCTCGCTGATGCGTTTGACCTCACCCAATGCGTTTGACCTTACCGATGCGTTTGACCTTACCAATGCGTTTGACCTAACCGAGGTGTTTGACTTGCACCCCCGCGCGAAGGTATCCACCTAGTAGTGTAATATGAAAGCGCCTCGGTGGGAGGTTGTGGGCGCGCTGACCAATGCTGACCAATGCTTGGTCATCAGTTTGTCAGCAGAGCGCGCGAGCGGCGCAGCCGTGAGCCCATGGCCCTGTCACCGGTTTACGCCGGTCTGCCAGGTCCAGCGCTCGAGGCTGCGCAGCGTTCTGGAGCGCGCAAGCGGTGCAGCCGCGAGCCCCTGGCCCTATCAGCGGTTCACGCCGCTGTGCCAGCTCAGGCGCTCAAAGCAGCGCTGCGCTGGCAGAACGCTGCGCAGCCGCTTTCGCGCACTCCACCACCACCCTCCTCTCCTCTCTGCCCAGTAGATAGAATAAAATAGCGTGAGAGTGAAATAATAGATAGCCTATATAGTGTAGACTACAAAAGATCTCTTCCCAGGGAGATCTCTGCTGTGAACTATTGGGGTTGACCTCTTCATTGGGGCAGCTTTTTCTCTGCTAAGGAGCCAGGTAGTCATCCCAGGCTGCCTTAGAGGGAGCCACAATTGCATTGCAGTTCTCTTAGTGTGGCCTTGCACTACTGGTGGCTGAAGAAGACATCTCCCCAGGACCAGGACCAGGACCAGGACCTTTTACTGGAATTATTCCAGTTGGATAGCTGAAGAAGACTTGGATATTTTCATCAAAAAATTTCCCCATCCCTTCCTTGGTACATATATTTCCCTGTGGCCTGGTGTGAGCCATCTGACATTTTCTTTGACTTTGCCTAACAAACAGACTCCCTGTCCCTTCCTTGGTATGTATGTATTTCTCTGTGGTCTGGTGTGAGCTGTCTGACATTGATTTAATTAGAAATTAATAAATTCCCCTGACTTTGCCCAAGAAAATTAACAACAACAGCATCTGCTTGCAAATGTAAGTTGAGGTGGGGTAGCTTGATTGTTCCTCTAAGCTTATGCCTGCATTTCTCAGGGATCCTTCTACTCCAGAGAGAAATCGTCAGCAGGAGCGTGAAAGGGCGAGGGAGGAGCAGGAGGGTCGTATGACGTCGCCTACTGATTGGAGAGCACGTGCCCTTGCTGTGGCTGCTGCCAGAGCTCGGAACCAGCCACCCCCTCCACCACCTCCTTTTTCCATCCCTCACCCTCCTCCTAGAAGCAATGCGGCTGATCCTTTTCAACAACCTGCTGCAGGGCCATTGCGTCCTCCTGATCCCAGTCCTGGACAGCAGGTGGCAGCCCTTCGTGCTCAGTTAGCAGCAATCCCAGCACCACAGCCCTTGAGAAGATACAGGCAGGAGCCGATACAGCCACCTCCCAATCTTCCTGTGGTTGGTTCTGCAGGAATTGCACAGTTGCGTGCTCAGGCTGCTGAGCCAGCACAGCCCTTGAGAAGATACAGGCAGGAGCCGATACAGCCACCTCCCAATCTTCCTGTGGTTGGTTCTGCAGGAATTGCACAATTGCGTGCTCAGGCTGCTGAGCAGTCTGCTATATTGCAGCAATTGGGAAGGGGTAGACAGGCAGCTACTCCTCCTGTAGTAGGTTCTGCAAGAGTGGCAGCATTGCGTGCTCAGGCAAATGCAATAAGACCAATGACTCCGCTACTCCCTGCGCTTTTGCGGCCTCTTCAGCCACTCCCTATGTTGGGTGCATTTATGCTCCTGCACCAAAATCAAGCATAATATATTCAATTTCTTGTATGGTGTTCCAATCTCTTCTCACATTGTTCTTGTACCATGCATCCATTTCTCTGGTTATTTTCGAAATTTTCCAGTTACTCTCTACCTCTCCATTCCACTTTGTTATTTCTATTTTCACAGGCGGCTGCACCCAGCGGAGTCTGAAATGACTTCGACGCGCGAGCTCTTGGGTGCTAAAGGGCCGGGTAGTAGTACATGCACAGTGAGACAGATTTCCCCCTCTCTCAGTGACAACTAAATTCACTGAGAGAGGCAAGTAAATTAGTCTAGTGTTCCTTCGATTTATTGACCTAGAAATGCTCTGTAGTGAATTAATTTCTAGGTAGTGTATAATATATTTACAGTGACAACTAAATTCACTGAGAGAGTGAATTAATTTCTAGTCTATTCTTTTGAGCAACAAGTCCATACCTACTGCCTATAATTCCTGTCCTCTACACCCTGCACCTCCTCAGCCGCTCCCTGCACCTCCTCAGCTGCTCCCTGCACCTCCTCAGCTGCTCCCTGTACCTCGGCAGCATCCTCAGCGACCTCCTCCTCCTATTCCACGTGGTCGCTCTAGAATAATTGAGGCAGATGTGCAGCGTCATGATTTGGGTCCCATGGTTATTCCCTGCCCTGACTGTGGAGCATTACACTGGAGGGCAGAACGTCTGCAGAAATCCTCAAATGTGTGGCCCAGGTTTGGTGATTGCTGTATGGAAGGAAAGGTGCAGCTGGAAGACCTGCCAGAGCCCCCTCAGCCATTGAAACAGCTCTTAGAAGGCCAGGACCCTGAGGCAAAAGGATTTCGCCAGAATATCAGGCAGTATAATGCTGCATTTGCATTCACTTCTGTGGGGGCCAACTTTGACCAAGATTTGCTTCAGGAGGGTCGTGGTCCATATGTGCTCAAGCTACAGGGTGAACTGTATCATCTCCATGGCTCTCTCCTCCCTGAAAATGAAGACGATCCAAAGTATGCCCAGCTTTACATATATGATCCTGCACTGGCTTTGGCAAAGAGAAAAAATCATAATGAGCGTCTGTCTCCAACTATCATGGGAGACTTGCAGGAAATGCTCCTGCTATGCAATCCTCATGTGCGCACATATAAACAAGCAGCTGAGAGGCTCAGAGCTCAAGAACAGAATGGTGACATCCAGGCAAGGCTCACATACAGGGCGCACAGGGATCCTAGGAGATATAATGTCCCAACTGCAGATGAGATTGCAGTCGTTCTTCCTGGAGATGGCATCGACCCTGAACCTAGGGACATTATTGTCCAGCTCAGAGGTGGACCTTTCAGGATGGTATTGGATACCAATGCAAACTATGCCTCTCTGCACTATGTCTTGCTCTTTCCCAAGGGAGAGTTGGGATGGGAACCAGGTATTCCTTATCATGAGCCAGAGTGTGCTCGACAGGCCAATCCAAACAGACGGAGACAGGTCACCCAAATACAGTACCATGCGTATTGTCTGTTCCAGAGAGAGAGAGAACCTACAACACTCCTGCGTAGTGGCAAATTGTTCCAGCAGTACATTGTAGACTCCTGGGCTGCTGCAGAGCAAAGCAGACTGAGGTGGATCAGGGCCAATCAACACACTCTGCGTGCTGAGCAGTATAACCAGATGGTAGATTCATATGGAGGCTTGGACAATGACATTGGAGATGCAAACAGCTTGGGCATAAAAGTCATTCTGCCTGCGACATTTCAAGGAAGTACACGGGACATGAATCAAAACTGCCAGAACTCCCTGGCCATTACAACAAAGAAGGGTCCCCTGATTTATTTATTACCATGACTGCCAATCCAAAGTGGGATGAGATAGTGGCCGAGTTGCTCCCTGGACAAACTGCTCAGGACAGACCTGACCTGGTGTCGCGGGTGTTTCACCTCAAAAAGAAATACCTCATTGACTTGATCGTCAAGGACAAATCTTTGGAGAAACTGTCGCTCGCGTTCACACTATTGAATTCCAGAAGAGGGGGCTCCCACACATGCACCTGCTTATCTGGTTTGATAGGGAGTCCAAGGTCAAACATCCACATGAGGTGGATTCTATGATTTCAGCAGAGTTCCCTGATCCAGAGACACATCCTGTCCTCTACCAGTTGGTCTGTGAGCTGATGACACATGGTCCCTGTGGACAAATGAATCCAAATGCACCCTGCATGGAAAATGGCAAGTGCAAGAAAAACTTCCCAAAGCCATTCTGTGAGGAGACCGTTGTGAATGTAGATGGATATCCAAAATATCGTCGTCGCAATGATTGAAGGCTGCACAATGTCAGAGGTGACATGCTGGACAACAGATGGGTTGTGCCATACTCTCCTCTGCTCTTGCTCAAACTCCGGTGTCACATCAACCTTGAATTCACCTTCAGTGTGAGGTGCGTCAAGTATATCCACAAGTGTCTATACAAGGGCCATGATCGGACCACGATGGAGTTTGGTGTCGACCATGATGAGATAAAGAAGTACCTGGATGCTCGCTATGTCAGTGCTCATGAGGCCTGTTGGAGGTTGCTGGAGCGGGAAGTCCACACCCAGGTGCCTGCAGTCATGGCACTGCCAGTCCATGAAAAAGACCAGCAATCAGTCATTTTCAATCCTGATGCTGATCCACTCACCATCATGAACAGGGTCGAGGGGTCAAAGACAGCGCTCATGGCTTACTTTGAGGCCAATGCTGCCTACCCTCATGCACGCAATGTGCTCTATGTGGATTTTCCTGAGCATTCTACCTGGCAAAAAGAGGAAAGGGTATGGACACCACGTCAAAGGGGATATAGCATTGGACGCCTTCACTTTGCAAGCCCAAAATCAGGAGAGAGATTTTATTTGCGCACTCTCCTCACGGTGGTCAAGGGGGCCAGATCCTTTGAGGAGCTTAGGACGGTGGATGGCATACCATGTGCTACTTACAAGGAGGCCTGTCTTGCCAGGGGACTTCTGGAGGATGATCAGGAGTGGAGGTTGTGTCTCCAGGAAGCCAGTGGCATGAAAACAGGCGCTCAGCTCAGACATCTCTTTGCCACCATCCTTGGTCATTGCATTCCCTCACAACCTGACAGACTATGGGATGCCTTCAAGGAGCACATATGTGATGATCTCAGACATCGGCTCGAAATCAGGCACAATATCCAGGAGCCACGGGATGATCAGGTCTATGATTTTGGCCTCTTTCTCTTGGATAAACTCCTTCAGCATAATGGAATGTCCTTGAGCAGCTTTAAAGATATGCCTCGGGTGGTAGGCGAGTGGGAGGTCCTGCACCCCCACGCTTCGTGCGGGTACCCACCTAGTCAATAGTATAAAGTTGCTCCTGTTAGAATAAATGAGATAGCTATATCACAGAGTATTCTAAGGTCTACACAATCGTCTAACTGAGCTAACATCTGGAGAAATAATCCATGCACCAGTAGCAGTGCCTGCCCTGGAAAGCAGGCACCTGGGCCCTGGTCAGAAGAAATATTGCTATGGGACTAATCGACCCATACAGGGACATCGGACACGATGGAGATTACAGTACACTGTCCTATCTATGGACGTATTGAATAGCTACCTCAGGAGAGAGGTACAGAGATGGCAAATGCCTTGCCAAGGCTGCTGTAGGCACACAGCACAGGACACACATGATTTCTTTTCTATTCTATTCCCCTGACCAGCTCCACTGATTACGAGCTGTATTACATGTTGAAAGGGGCTTTGTACATTGCTCCAAGGTCCCAGCTTAGATACTTGTCAGTAGGACAAGTATCCCCATCATTGTTCCTGCTCCACAGCTGTATGCAGCCTGTGGAGCACTTCCACATTATCCTGACCCATTCTGTCACTATCTTGAACACTGGTACTCACTACTATTTTAGTATAAGTAGCTACCATAAATGTACGAACCAGACATCCAGAATATCATCCAGAAATATCCATGATTCACTGTTTCACCTCCTGAAGTAACTGTAGACTTGTTTGATAGCTACAGAGCTTGTTTCTTGATAGATTTCTCTAATTCTTTGTTGAGAGTCTACTATAACTGGTTACACTATCCTGTTCCAAAAGCAAAAGCTTCGGACCCCTTGTTCCTCTGTTCTCACCTGTTTCTTCCTCGACTCGGTCACGTGACCTACATCAATCAGTGACGCGCTCGCCCCACAGAGCTTAGTCAGCTCCCGCATATACCGTGTGTTAGCAACTAGGGGCTATGGCAGGGAAGGTTCGGTAGAGTTCTTAGAAAGCTAGAATCAAATACACTCTCTCAGTGAATTTATTGTCACTGATATATTAATACAGTACCTAGAATCAAATACACTACATGATTTTCAGTCAACATGCTATGTAAATATGAAAGATACTACTCGCCTCTCTCAGTGAATTTATTGTCACTGAGAGAGGAGCACTATCCTGTCTCAGAAGGCATATACGTGCACCCGGCCCTTTAGCGCCCAAGGGCTCGCGCGTCAAAGTCATTTCAAACTCCGCTGGGTGCAGCCACCTGTGAAAATAGAAATAACAGAATGAAATGAAGAGGTAGAGAGTGACTGGAAAATTTCGAAAATAACCAGAGAAATGGATGCATGGTACAAGAACAATGTGAGAAGATATTGAAACACCACACAATAAATCGAATATATTATGCTTGATTTTGGTGCAGGAGCATAAATGCACCCAACACGCCCCCTCAAGCTTAATATATTCCGATTTTCTCGTTGAGGATTCTCACTCTAGGACTAGGAAGTCCTTTAGTGAGAAGATCGGCTAGCATGTGTTCCGTTGGTAGGTACACAAGCTTAATTTCTTCATCTTCGACTATATCTCGGATGAAATATAATCTAATGTCGAAATGCTTGGTCCTCGTGTGTTGTTGAGTGCCATAGACAATGGCAATGGCTGATTGATTGTCTGAATAAAGTTTGATGGGACAATTCAGCGGTTAGAATACTTCAGAAATAAAGTGGCGCATCCATAAGGCTTCTTTGCTCGCATGAGTCAGGGCAACGAATTCGGCTTCAGTTGATGATAGGGCTACTATGGATTGTTTTTGACAACTCCATGATACTGTCCCTCCATCAATCTGAAAAATATAAGCCAAGTATGAGTGCCTGTGCTCTTGTGAAGCCCAATCCGCATCTGAATACCCAATGAGGCCGTCTCGATTTTTCCCAAGTGTCAATTTGTAGTCCATCGTGCCTTTTAGATATTTAAAGACATGTTTGACTGGATGCCAATGTGTTGGACCTGGGTTTTCGAGGAATTGAGAAAGTAATGACACTGCAAATGCAATGTCTGGTCGAGTGGCTACAGCTGCCCACATCAATGATCCTATCGCTTGTCTGTATGGAATTTTCGACATCTTCTGCTTGTCTTCATCTGTAGAAGGGCATTGGTCTCTGGATAATTTAACGGCTGGGTCGAGAGGTGTGGAAAATGTTTTGGCATCATCCAGATTGAATTTTTTGATGATTTTCTGGATGTATGCGGCTTGTGATATTGCAATCGATTTGTTATTCCAATCTCTTTCGACTTTGAGGTTCAAAAGCCAGTGAATCTCGCCTAGATCTTTCATACTGAAGATCTGGGCAAGGTCATGCTTTACCCCATCGAGGATTGGTTGACTCTCAGCTGTGATAGTGAAGTCATCTACTGCCGTTGCAATAATCGCATGCCCTCTCGGTCCACGTCTGCAAAATACAGCTCCATCCGAAGCTGATTTAGTGAATCCTAACTTGAGAAATTCACCACTCAGACGTTTGTACCATTCCCTTCCAGACTGTTTGAGGCCGTAAAGTGCTTTCTTCAGCAGGAGGACATCATCTTTGTCTCCGGTCTCATATCCATACGGCTGTCTCATGTAAATAGGTTCTGGCAGTGTAGCATTCAAATACGCACTGTCCACATCCATTTGATGAATAGGCCAATTGTTCCTGGCAGCAATGGCACATATAATCCGTAAGGAAGTCATCCGAGCAACAGGTGCATAGGTTTCATTGTAGTCGACTCCAAAACTTTGTGTAAAGCCTTGGGCGACCATCCTCGATCTAGGTGTAATGGGTTCACCTTCTGGATTGCATTTCCAGAGGAATACCCATCTATTTCTGACAATATTTGCCCCAGGAGGTGGTTTAACCACTTCCCATACACCTTTGTCGAGTAGCACCTTATACTCTTTATCCATTGATGCTTTCCACATAGGATCATTTAAGGCTTCATCTGCATTGCTAGGCTCAGTCTGATTCAAATCCGGCAGCACATTATCTTTGTTTTGATCGGAGGTCGAAAGTGTACTGATGGCAAAGTTATAATCATTGATGCCGTCAGTTTCAGAGGGTAAATCTTGTTCAAATAATTTGTCTTGATGGTCCTCAATGTCCTCGTAAGCTAGTGTAGTGATGTCTGCACCAGAATGTCTCTTAGCTTGAGACCTTGTTACGGGACCACTTGGGGCCGGCTGCACCTGCTGCTGACGGATCCTCTCACTTCTCCTTGTTGGAGCAGCTTCTTTAGGTCTGACATCAACAGTCTGACTGGGTTGCAGCTCTTCAAGATGTTCCTCTGGTTCATTACCGTCGATTTCCTCGATCTTTGCCTCCTCGCTGACTAAGCGACTAGGCATAGGTGCTGGCGCCGAAATGGCCTGTATCACTTTTCTGGACGTAGGTAGCTGTGACTCTTCAATAGAAATGATTGGAGCTTTGCCCCCCTTCATCTCTGAGTCAAATATAACATTCCGCTCGACAGAAACCTTCTGAGAGTCAGGCCAGTAGATGCAGTGACCATGGCTCTGTCCAGAGATTCCTATCCACTGAGCTCTTTTGGCACGGGCTGCTAGTTTGTTTCCCTCTTTGACTTTAACGTAGACTTCAATTCCCCACACGTGTATGTCCTTCAGGTTCAGTTTCTCGTGATGGATCATTTCAAAAGGGGTTTTGTCTGGCAAAGCTCTTGTATGCGTCCTATTCCTAAGATAGTTGGCGTGCAAAATTGCATGGCCCCATAGGGTCTTAGGAAGACTTGATTCCAATAGCATGGCACGAGCTCTTTCAACTAGAGTTCGGTTTAGACGTTCAGCAACACCATTTGACTCTGGGGTGTCGTGCACGGTTAACCGATGCTTCGTGCCTTGCTTGGCTAAATGCTGTTCGAATTCCGAGCTTGTGTATTCGCCCCCTCTGTCAGAAACAAGTGCTTTGATATGCACATTCCTCTGTCGAAGCATCAAAGCCTCGTAGAGTTTGTATTTTGAAAATGCTTCCGATTTGTTTGCCATCAAATAGATAACTGATTCCCTTGAGTAGTCGTCGATGAAAGACACAGAATAGGATTTCTTGTCAATTGTGGAGTGTCTCGCTGGTCCCCAGACATCAGAATAAATTCTGTCACCGAATTTTGAAGATCGGCTTCTGGGTTCCTGAGGAAGTGATTTACGTGCAATCTTGGCTTGAATGCACGCATCGCAAACAACCTTGTCACCTTTTGAGCTCAATTCAATGCCTAATATCATGCCACGGTTGAGCAAATGCTGTAGGGACTTTTGTGAAATGTGCCCCATTTTCTGATGTATCTCCATGGCTGATGCGCATATATGCGCTTCGGCACTTGTGTGTTGTAAGTCAAATCGATATAAGCCATTCAGCTTCGGTGCTTGCATCAATATCCTGCCTTTACGATTGGATATTGTGCATTTCTGATCGGCTATCTGAGTGTTATAGCCTGCATCATCACACCGGCCGATCGAGATGAGGGTAACAGCCATTTTGGGCGCGTAGAACGTATCCTTCAATGTAATGTTCACAGTCTTATCTCCAACTTTATTAGATAGCACGAGTGAGCCTGAACCGAAGGCATCAAAAGTGCCTTTGTTGGCTGCACGAATTGTGCGCGGCTGTGAGAATGGACTGTAATCCCTCAATAAATTCTTGTGAGGGGTCATATGTGCGGTCGTTCCAGTGTCGAGGATAACAACAGTGTCCAGAGATAAACTACTCAAATTAGAGCAGTCGAAGTTGGCAAAAGCGGCTGGACTGCCACTCTCATCCTCCTCAGAGGACACTTCTTCGGCAACATTCGCCTTGGCTTTGCCCTTCTTCTTTTTGGCTTTCGCTTTCTTCTTCTGACGTGGCCCCTGGCCTTCTTTACCACCTCCTTTGGCCCAGAAACTCTCGATAGCCTGGCAATTGGTGCATGTATGCACCTTTGGGTCTTGCCGGCCCTTCTGCCCTTTCGTAGATGAACCAATAAATGCCTGCTCTTCTTGTGAAATATTAAGGGTCTTTCTCCTGTTGTATTGAGCTTTTAGTACTCTGATAATATCATCAGGCACTAAGGGCATTCCACATTCTTCAAGCGACATGGTAAGGGCATTCATAACTGCCTCATAGGAAGGTGGAAGTGATGCAAGGATAATATCTGTGAACTCTCCTTCAGAAATTCTGGCTCCCATCTCATTGAGACGAGCATAGAGGTCTTGGGCCTTGTCCAAGTGATCTCTCAAGTCTCCATCCTCAGGACACCTCATACTGCGAAGCTGTCTCTGTAGGTTGGTGAGGACCATCTTGGGCTTTTTGGTCATCTCATTGACCAATGCATCCCAGACTTCTTTTGCTGTATGTCTCTTCTGTAGCATCAGAGCTAGTGACTCTGACACTGAGATGATTATTTGGGTTTTGGCCTGCCCTTCTCTGGCAAGATACTTCTCCAGCTTCTCCTCAGCCTTCTCTATCTGAGTTTCCTCAGCTTCTGTGAGAATATGGCCTGGGGGCATGACTGGAGGATCAGGAGGTCGAATGGCTCTCCCTTCTATATGCCTGAGTAGATTTTTGGACTCAAAATAACTTGTGAGAGTAGCTCGCCACAGAGGCCAATTACTTCCATCTGTTGCAAGCTTCTCCACACCCAAAAGCTTCTGCAAAGTGTCTGCGGGGCCCATAACCCCTTGTTAGCAACTAGGGGCTATGGCAGGGAAGGTTCGGTAGAGTTCTTAGAAAGCTAGAATCAAATACACTCTCTCAGTGAATTTATTGTCACTGATATATTAATACAGTACCTAGAATCAAATACACTACATGATTTTCAGTCAACATGCTTTGTAAATATGAAAGATACTACTCGCCTCTCTCAGTGAATTTATTGTCACTGAGAGAGGAGCACTATCCTGTCTCAGAAGGCATATACGTGCACCCGGCCCTTTAGCACCCAAGGGCTCGCGCGTCAAAGTCATTTCAAACTCCGCTGGGTGCAGCCACCTGTGAAAATAGAAATAACAGAATGAAATGAAGAGGTAGAGAGTGACTGGAAAATTTCGAAAATAACCAGAGAAATGGATGCATGGTACAAGAACAATGTGAGAAGATATTGAAACACCACACAATAAATCGAATATATTATGCTTGATTTTGGTGCAGGAGCATAAATGCACCCAACACCGTGCACAGGGGTGCACAAAGGGTTCCAACTCCCTGAGTCACCAGATATATCTATTCTAATATATCTGATATATTATTCCTAAAAGCTCCCGGGGTGGTTGTGGGGTTTTACATAATCATTACATAAAACTGCCTAAAATGCAAGCAGTGCAGCCATGAGTGACCAACACTGGGCAGCAGCATTCCCGGTCACATGATCAGTTCCCGTCCATCACTGTTGTGCATCCGCCCACCACCTTCCCTAACCCTCCTGCTGCCGTTTCCTCAGGCTCTGCTGCTGGCATCTCTGGCTCTGTGGCAAACTGTCTCTGTGTCTGCTGCTGGATCTCTCTGTCTGCTGCTGGCTCTCTCTGTGTCTGTTGCTGGCTGTCTCTCTGTTTGGCTCTCTCTGTGTCTGTTGCTGGCTCTCTCTGTGTCTTGCTCCCTATGTCTGGCTCTGTCTGCTGGTGGCTTTTATTTCTCTACAGTCTCCTCAGGTAATTATTGTTATTTCTTGCAATATTTTCGCTTTTGTAACCTCTTTTTGACTCCTTTTCAGCCTAGGTTGCTTCTCTCATTGCCCCCCACCCTGCCTGGGCATCATTACTGCCACTGGTGTGTTTTTTCTTATCATATTTGTCATTTCTTCCAATAATTTTCCCTTTTTTATCCTTTTTTTTTTTTTTTTCTCAGCCCAGGTTTCTCCTACCTTGCCTATCTGCCATTGCTGCATCTGGTGTATGTCATGCTATCATATTTGTGTTATTGTGATATTTATCACTATTTCTTGGTATAATGTTCACCTTTTTAACCTCTTTTTGATTTCTTTTCTGCCTTGGTTGCGCCTCTCATTGCCTCCAACCTGTCCTGCTCATTATTACAGCCTCTGGTGTGTTTTTTTCTTCTCATACAAGCGTCACCTGCGCTTCACTTCAGCGAATGGGTAACAGGAGGCAAGAAGAGCGATAATTGGGCAACAGTACTATATATAGATTACAAAGGGAAGTAGGCTTGGCGGAACGGTCATCAAGAGGAGACATCTTTTATAGAAAGGCAGTAGAAAAAAAGGGACTATGTTTCATCTTGAGACCAAAGCATGTGAACCTATGGAAGATATTAAAGAGAGCTGTAAATTAGAGTGAGAGTGAAAATGTACGTTAGGCAGGCCTTTTCTTTGAAATTCGATGAATGTTGAGAAATTGGTAGGGATAAAAGGATAACAGACTGTGAATTAAAAGGCGAGTGAGGGGGGGCTGAAAACACAAATGTGAAAGAGTAAGCAGGGATTTTGGCTCACTGCAGTGGGGGGTAAGGTTAGGGGCATGTGATTCAGAAGGACAGCCGTCATTGGAGAGCTCATGGTGGACATGTTTGTCTTGAGGGAGGGCGAGGGGAAATTGCCCATCGTGTGGGGGAAGTGCCGCATCCGTCAGAGAAGGCAGATTGCTGTGGCGACAGGGGAGGAGAGGTCCCATGAAGGAAGGGGCGACGTTGAGGGTGAGATCGTCCACGGCAATATTCAGGTTACCATAGGCATTGATGCCATGGAGAGTTCCATAGACATAAATGGAGGTGCCGATGTCAAGGGTAGGGGATTGATTGGGGGGAAGACAGTCATCGTTACAGATGCATCTAAGAAAGGAGAGGTGAGGGTAGAGTAACAATGGAAGGAAGGGAGACGCACTCCAACAGGAAAGAGTTTGTGCAATCTCTAACATAGTCGGCGACAGCAACATTGAAGGTATGTGTGTGGGAATGCGAGGCATATTCCACGTTGACAATTGCCCCCATAGCCAAAATAGACACAGAGGTGTGAACAGGGGGGGTCCGTTTGGATTTGTTGTATATGTAAAGGGAAATAACTGTTATGAATACACAACTAAAGCTATGCCACCCAACATTCATCACTATAACACGCTGATATACTATGAAAACATCATCTCAACTCTATGGACAACTGTGGACCACCTTCCTTATTTGGACGTTACAAGTCACACACATGCTACGACTTTGCATGTCACACTGTCACACCGTGGCCGCCCCAGCGCTTAACTGTCACGAACCAGTCACAACACACCTCAACATGCACACACGCACTACCAAGCCCACCAAGCACACATACAAATATCGCCGAACCACTAATATCATCACAGCACTGTGGACCAAGCCAAGCCAAGTATTTTCCCCACATGCCACGCGTCATGTGTGCACGTGATCCGATCAAGGGATGTGACACGCCGAGGTGACCCTGCACCCATTTGGACCATTTCCCCTATATTCTCTTCCATTCCCCATTCCCCATTCACCATTATATTCTACACACCATCACACTGCGCACATGTCACTCCTACTCCTAATACTCAAACCTATGCCAGTTGCCCCATACGACCTTTTTCTTGTTCCTATCTTGTAACACACCAAGAACGCCAAGTTCTTCTCTTGATAGTTAAATACTCGACATTGTACACTACATTCGACAGTGAAAACAGTTAATCACTCACTCCTTTTGCACTCTATAGCTATTAGCTTCAGTCAGCGCTGTTGTAAGACGCATATACCTTGTTATATGTGCAAACACCCTACTTTCTTAAGCACTTCTCGATTTTGACTCTTATTACGAGTTTGAATCATACTTCTACTAGCTATTTGTGACACCATAACTAACAAGAATAACATCCATGAAAATGGTGGCAAAACGAGGGGTGAAGATGTGCCCAAGGATGTGGACGGTGGTGCCATCAGGAAGGAGAGGGTCTTGGGGGGGACTGTAAAGCTTTATTTGCAGAGGTAGGGTACGGTTAGGGATGCACACCGTCCGTATTACGGCCACGGCCGTATAATGTACGGCGGGTTGATGGATACGGCAGACCGTATGCCGTCCATATGATCAAGACCTCTCCCCTCTGACGGTACGGTACGGCACCGTACCGACCGTATTACAGTTGACGGCAATATTATACGGTGGGGCTATTGGAAGATCGGTTAGTGACCGATCGGCGTAGACTATGACATTTCATTATATTAGTATGCTCGCCTATGTGGCCTACACAGGTAGCTGCGCTTTATGTCAGCCTATGCAGACTAATTAGGCATGCCCAATGTGTACGTGCCAGCAGTAGCGCCCATCAGGCGCTGTGTTTTTGGCTCGGCTAACACATTTTCGGTGTTTACCGATGCATGCCGTATACATACCGTACATATCGTACACGGCCGTATTTGTATACGGTGTCAAACTGTACCGTCGGCACAGCACACCGAGCCTTGACGGTACGGGTGCCGTGGCCGTAATACGGCACCGTACAGCCGTGGATGTACGGCACGGTGTGCATCCCTAGGTACGGTTAGGTAAACCCTCGATGACAGTGTCATGAAAACAATACTGAGGTGAAGATGTGGGAGGATGTCCACCTTGAAGAGAGACGTTAGCGGCCAAGATAACGGTAGACATTTGAAAGAGACAAATGGATAAAGACGGGAAGTGGCAGGTTATAATACAGTGATTGAGCAATGTTAGACACAGCAGGGAAATAGGAGGGCAATGGGAGGGAAAGAGGAAGGAGAAGGGAAGCCAGGACAACGGCGACGGCAGACAGGAGAAAGGAGGGTGAAAGAGAGACATTAGGAGTCATAAGGGAAAAAAGGAAAAAAACATTCGCAAGTGAACATATAATAGAATGGTTTAAGAGGTCGTAGTAGACAGAGCACAGGTTAAAGAGTGAGGCATGTGTGGTGAAATGTCAGGTATGATGGAGATGGGTACGGTTACATGGTACGATTGTGGATTGTGAGGAGGAGAGGGTGAAGGACGGTGTAGGTATTGTGTGAGGTAATGTGGCACCAGAAATGGCGGAGTATCAAGCTTCAATACAGTTAAGAGGGGAGAAACGACAGTAGTGGATGGCGGTCATACATTGGCAATCATGCAGCCAGGGAAGGGAGGTTGGTAGTCAGGGTAGGTATGAACAGTGTATGGACTATGCATGGTGTGTATGGAAGCACGCGGTACGATGAGTTGAATTTGGAGACAATTGGGGGGGATATGGAAAGAGTCAGAGATAGATGGAAGTACAGGGGTAAGCCCTGTGATGACTCAAAATCGATGTATAGAGTTACAGGGTGATCTCGTTGTAAACGATGTTCCTTGTTTCATCTTTATCAGCAGGTAAGTGGATGCGGAGGTCATGTCTGCATTGAATGTGAGAGAGAGCCATGTAGAGCTGACTGTGGCTGAAGACAGGTATGGTGAGATTGATGACAATGCAATCGAGGGTGAGGCCCTGACAGCTGTTGAAGGTGGTGGCATATGTGGGGGATAAAGGGAATTGTTTGCGCAAGAGGGTGTGACCAGTGGAAGGGAAGAAATGGGAAAATGCGATAAGAAGGATGATTTTCCCTCCAAAGAGGAGATCGTTTTTCATGACCTGTTGTAAAGTCTCATCTACGCATGCCAGCATGGCACGATTTGCCATGGGAGCTTCGTCCCAGAGGACAATGGAAGCTTCCCTCAACAGTTCGCCGCAGGGATCGTCTGGTTGAATGGGGGAAAGAAGGAGTTCCAAGTGATTGTTTACGGGTACCTGTTACATTGGGTAAATCAGGGTGGGCATAGGGAGGATAGAGGAGGAAGAGTGACTTTAGCGTGAGTCATTCTTCCACCCTGGTAAATTTGGGCAGCAAAGGCTGACGTTGCAGTAGCTAGAACGATCTCTTGTTTATGATGGCGGCTGTCACAAATGGTGTTCATTAGGAACGTTTTCCCTCGACCGGCGGGACCATCGACGAACAGGCGTAGGGGTTGTTTAGCATCGGCAGCATGGGTTATTTCTGTAAAGATAGCAGCTTGTTCTTGGTTAAAGTGGCCAAGGGACATTTGAGAGTGGTGGTAAAGTAGGTCACGGTCCGCTGACCATTCACATAGTTCATGAAGAACTTCATTGCCGTGGATTCGCGGCTCAGGTAAACCGAAGTCAGACAGTTGTTTGCCATATTCGTCAAGGGATATGGAGAGATCACTGAGAGCGGCGGTGTAAGCTGTTTCTTGACAACCACATTGTTGATATAGAAAGTCTTGAGAGAATGCATCTTTGAACAATGACCAACTGTTGATGGGTAAAGGACAACAATCATTGGTTAGAAGGTGAATGAACAACAAACACAGCTGTTTCAGGGTGCAGATGTAAGGGCAACTCTAGCTGGTTGTGGAGATCACACTACCACACAACTGACAAGGGGAAATCCGAAGTATGTATAAATGAACAGAGTATACAAGAGAGGGGATTCTCACCTGACAAGGGGAAATCCGAAGAGAAAAGTCTAAGGACCCCCAATGTCAGCGAGCCCGTATTATACTACACTGCGCAGCCAGGGACAACACTTGACACCCGCCATCAACCCTGCATCCCCCTGACCCTTGATCGACCCTTGATGCCACCCACTACACGAGTCACTTGACTTCCGACACTGTTCTGAGAGTGGAAGTCAGAAATTGGAGTGGAATTGGCAAGGCAAACAGAACTGGTGGAAGTTCTGCCAGAAGTGGAATCATTTCCGAAAGTGGAGTCGGAGATGGAATCGGAACCAGAACCGGAGTCGGAACTGGGTGTGGTGTCGGAACTGGAAATGGAAAACAGGGTGTCCCCTGACAGCGGAGGCTGTCAACAGCTTCCGATATACAAAAATCTGCCTCGGAGCGATCTACAAATAACCCCAGTTCTTTAGCGGCATGTTGATATGTGTCAGAAAGAGCACCGTGAATGGTGCAAAGGAAGGATGTGGCTGCCTTGTACAGGAGAAGGCAACGTATATAAAAATGTTCACCCTCAGAGGGATGTACAGACTGTAAGCGGGTGACGTGTGGACAACGATGAGTGCGGAGGATCACATGCATCATAGGGAGGCCCTGTGCATTAGGAGACTCAATGTAGTAGCAAGGATTTCCTTGATACGCTAGGTTCAATTTCTGTAAGCGAAACTGATGCTAATATTCAGAGTATGTGATATCTGCAAAATTTCGTGCATTGTCATCATTGTCTCGAAATAGGCCACACCGGTGAGAGAAGTAGCATTCCAGTTTGGACATCAATTTAGCACTATTGGTGGATCAATGGTATTGACAGTGGAGGGTGTCGTTGGGTGTGTGAATGGGAAGAGCGGTCATGGAAGGTTCCTTGGTAGTTATGCGAAATCCCAATATTCTCCAAGCAGCCTCACTGGCTGATAAGGACCGAGCATCCCAAAAGTCTGCAATTTCATCTACAGTGTTGTCATGAGAATGCTGTAGACGAACAGAGGCACAATTCAGTCCTGGGGATATGTTGAACATAATGAGGGATATGGGTGGAAACAGTCACCTTTATGAATATACTTGAAGATATATTGGAATAAATGTCCACTACCTGAAGCTTCAAAGTTGATATGGAATTGATATTTTCTGATAAGAGGAAGACAGTGGGGAACGACCATTTCATCTCCAGGATGTTGACGTCGGTAAGTGACTCGACCATAATTGTCAAAAGTGGTGCACTGTTGTAGTTCTTGTGGATACTTGAAGCGACAGGAACAAATACTGTTACATTCTTTTTGACAATAATGTGAGCGAGGACGATTGGAGGGAGGATGGCTATAGAGCCTATGTGTCCGAATGAGAGCTGCATCTTCAGGGTCGTCTGGGATTTCAGCTGAAATGACACAATCAATGTCTTCAGGGGTAATACAATCAGAGGCATATTTGATAAGAATGTGAGAATGAGGAAGCCCGTGTTTTTGAAACTCTATGCAATATATCATATACAACCGAGGACCTGCATTGGGAAACATGGACGAGAGGGAGTGGAGGAAATGGGTTAACTTTCATTTGAACACACAACAGACCATGAGGGGGACATCTTCAAAACCTTGACCGGGCCGCAGCTGCTGCGTTATTTCAGGCCAGTGTGGATTGCAAGTCATGGTGATAAGGAAGGTAGAAGGACCATACATTGACGCCAAAGCTAGTGCGTCTGCAATCTGCTCCGACACCCACTTCGTCGATCCAAGGAAGGAAGCAGGTAAGTAGACATTCTCAGATGTCGGTTCACCTGCCTCTCAGGGTTGATTGTTGTTACGTATCGAGATTTCTGCAAGTCGGAACTGGAAAGGACAACGGCTTCAACATATATGTTGCGCCCCCAATGAACTATCGTCCTAAGTATTTCAGAACACGGGTCGGAAGTCGGAAAGTATCGAACCAAAGATAAGTCAGAACTAGAGTCGGAACAGAGTCGGAAGGTGGAAGGCAGAGAGTCAGAGGTCTTGCAAAACTCGCTGTGCTAAGAACAGGAGGTAGAGCGAAGGAAATCACATATTGAAGGCGATTATCTGATTGCAGAATAACAGACATACATGAGAGGCTTTTATACAAAGAGCTGAGACAACATGTAATGAGATAGTACTTAGCAAATTCCGGAGAGAGCGGAAGTTGGATAGACATACGGGGTAATTAACTAATTGGGAACAAGGGGACTACAAGGGGGGTTCAGGGTAAGGTAAAACAATGGCGAAAGAACAAGGGGTCGGAAAACATATCTGACAATGAAACTACAAGGAGGGCCGGACATATGGTCTTGCTGTACTGAGAGGTGAGTCCGGTGGGTCCAAGTAATAGACTCGAAAGAACAAGGGAATAAAACAAGGGGCAGAATATCAGAACTATCAGAGGGTCGGAATGTGTGCCGAACTGAGTGTCGGAAGTCGGAACTGCATGGTCGTAACAATTGTGATGGATATAGTTGAGCCTGCACTTGAGGTCATGAGTGAACATATCAACGATGTAATCATTGCATGGCACAGACTGAAAAAAACTGACAAAATAAAGTAATTCCATATCTAATCCAATAATGATACTAGAGAAAAACTAAAATTCACATATTTTCTCCCTGTATAGTGGCTAAAATGCTAGCTATAAGTTTTTAAGATACTCATTGAATTGACTGCAAGATGCTAGGTATATCATTTGCAGCATTTATTTTTCACATGGTGTACTTCGGCCATATCTCTCCAAGTGTTTCAAGTGTCTCAAAACTTTATAGCTGATATTATGCCCTTGGACTATAGCAAAAATACCTATATTTTTGTTTTCAACCACCCCCATTATTAGATTAGATAGGGAATTACTTTGCTTTTTCAGTGTTTTTTTTTTTTCCAGTCTGTGTCTTACATTATGCAAAGTGCTGTGACCCAAAATCGGTCCAGCTTACTTGATTTGTGAATGGTAGCCTGGTAAGTGCCCGTTCATCCTGTTCGAGTGCTCACTAAATGACAGTATAAGTTTGGAGCCAGCCATGTGGTTCTGAATCTTGTCAAGCATGGAACCCAAGTGGGTTTACCCATGAGGTTTCCATTTTCATCTCATTGAAACATAAACAGGACATATATGAAGTGTTCAGCCCAGCTCCGTCTCTAGGTACAACAATAGTAATGGCTCAGTGAACTACCCATTCACTGAGCTCCTTCGTCTCTAGATACTGTGCTACTTACAACGTTTTCTGCACGATATTCGCTCTCTCCACGCATACCCATGCGTGTTTTATTTGTAAGTCAACCCATGGCTCGTTATAAAATCACATGCATCTGCTGCAGATTTTATTGGCTTTCGGCCGATTATGTTCGCGTGTACTACTGCAGCTGTAGCTGTGACATATTTGGTCGCTTTTCCTCAGATGATCTGATGTCCACCCAGTTCATAGCCCACAAGCTGGACTTGAGGGTGCTCGTGTAATCGATCTCTTCCTGCTCCTGACCTCCATCTAACGTCTAACAGTCCTGGTCAGCCCTTCGCTTTGGAGTAGTTCACTAATTGGTCACCTATGGCCATATCATTTATAAATATGCACGACAGGCATCACTATGGGTATGTTCTCTCGACTTTACACTTGCCTTACTAATTCTTATCCTCGAGAAGAAGCATTTCAATGGCAAACCATCATGCTCTGATCAACGTGTGCTTCCCGTCATCGTTGTCCTCACCAAATCTGAGTGCTTAATGCTCTTTGTTTCTCCACATCATGCAAGCTGAAGCACGACGATTCGGACCTTGAGTGCATGTGTGGGGCCGCCTCAGACTCCATATCCTACTGCCCCTGCTTCCCTACCTGCATCACACCAGACATGATTTCAAGTACCACATCATACACTTTTTGTCTGGGGTTGGGGGGAATCAGGCGTACAGAACAGGTGGACTGGGCATTCGGTTGAGGTGCATGGTACAGATGATGGGAATCAGTCCTGGGGCGCGCTGTACAGGTGAGGGAATCGGTTCCGGGCACATGGTGCAGGTGATGGCATGTTCGTGACTATCGGCTGTGTACATGTACCAGCGGTTGTACACATCCAGCAATACAAAAACGATAGGTTTTTTTTCCAACAATCTACTCATTGGTACACTGATAAACATTCTCAGCGACTGTGCACGTCTCTGAGCCAATCAAAATATCGGTTATAGTGCCCTTTCTCGGTTTGTAGCTGTTCCCACATGTAGCACTTTATATACATGTATGTGCAGCCCTAATTCGAGTTGATTTCCACTGGGATTGAAGTCAGGAAACTTAGATTGTTTGGGGCAAAAATCTAGGGTCCCAAAGCACACCCAGGCCCCCGTTTGTCCGGAATTCCATTCTTACTGTTCCTTCCGTAGCAAATAAAATAGGTGCTCCAGCGGGAACAGCGGGAGCATGCTTTCATGAAGGCGCCATAAGCATCCCATGTTGGTGTGTTCCCACTCTAACGACATGGACCATATCGGTCAGGGCCCACTGACGACATCCTTCACGGGATTTCTTAATGGTATGGAAACGATAGAGATGACTCACAGGGAACAGAGATAGTACACTGACACCATGCGGCCAGACTTCCTTGTCGCCCATAAGCAAGCGCCCATACTTGATTCATCACCGAGCTTCGACATTAAGTCACGCAAAATTTGGAAGCACCACACTGCCATCGTGTTCATGAAGAAAGAGAAGGCCTGGCCCTGGTGTAGGTATGCATACCTGCTAGTTGGCTGACTTGCTAGTACGCTGGATCATGAGAGTATGGCATGGACAATGGTGACTCTTACAAACTGAGTGTCGGGCCCACAATCCGTACCTTGAAGAAATTAGATTTAGCAACCAAAATTACTATTTTTGAATGTTGCTCGAAAAGGAAATCGTCTGTGTGGCCCGGCGTCTGCCGATTGGCTGTCTCTGTTTCTCGGGTCTTCATCATGCCTCATAAGCCAAAGACCCGTTCCCGCCTCCGTCTGGACCGTGACCTCCCTTCGTCCCGCTCGGGCTAGCACGCGCCTTCACCTAGCACGCGTCTTCATAGACCACCAGACGCTGCGGGCTGCATGGCGCGGGCCGGGCACTCTAGTGCTTGCCGCGCTAGAGTCAAATGAATTGCATTCAGTCCAGCTTTATAGCCGCGTGGCCTCCGCTTTCTGCTACAGTGGCCTCTGCTCCAGCGGCCATGTGGGGCTCTCTCTTTGCTTTCGCTCAGCTCGCCTCCCTCGCCCTCAGTAGTGCCGCACAACCACTCTTTGCCCTCAAGGACACCTATACCGGAGACGCCTTCTTTACTCAGTTCGATTTCTTCCCGTTTGGTGACCCCACCCATGGTCGCGTCGTGAGCTCCCGCTTTGTCTTGTTACTTATCTGCGGAAGCCCTGTTTCTCACCCACTGCAAGAACTATCTGTCCCAGCAAGAGGCAGTTCAGAAAAATCTGTCCTATGGTCTCCCACTTCTCCCGCTCAGATAGCAGACGCGTCTCATCCTTGTATTCCCAGTCTCCGCGCGTGGTAGCTTCGTCATGCGTGCCGACTATACCAACAAGGTACTACCCACCTCTCGGGGGCGCGACAGCATTCGCATCCAGTCCCAGGCGTCCTATTCCGATTCCGTCACTGTCCTTGACGCCAGTCACATGCCTGAAGGTACCCCCAATGCAGTCGTCCAGTCTCCCGTGTGCTGACGAGGATATCTATAACAGGTTGCTCGACCTGGCCGGCGTTTTGGACACTCAGTGCCAAGGGACCGTGGCCCGCTGGGGGCGAGATTGACAGCACGTACTTTTTCGATGCCCTCGTCTTTTTAATACTAAGCAGCATTCGCTCTCCGCGCTTTAGTTATAGAAGGTAAGCCCGTTTACCGTGGACTTTATATGTTTTGTGGGTTTTACCACGCGTCGGGACCCTAGGTATCAATATGAACACAAGAAACCTCGCGACCCTCGTAAGAGTTTCATCTTTTATTTTCAGCCAAGTACCCTAAGAGCAGCGATAGCATACGACCCCAAACTGCTCCATGGACGTCTTTCTGCGCCTCATGACCGGGTAAGACGCCTCCAAAATGTCGCCCTGCGTTTACCCATGGTGTGTTGACAGCGAAACCGTCTCCACTAACTGCGACACACAAGTCAACTTTAACCAGGGATGCAGCGTCAATTTCACACAACCGTTCTCATATGGCTCTGGTTTCAACAATGTCGGTGGTGGCTGGTAGGCACACGCTTAATTTACGTCGAGCGCGTGCCCATGTCATTCTGTAGGTATGTAATGCAGCGGACGGCTGCTGGCGGCGTTTCTATCTGGTTCTGGCCGCGATACGACATCACGGTGCCCCATGCAGTGCGGTATGGCGAGGATGCAATCCAACCAGATCTTACCTGGGGTCTCCCGGATGCCTACTTTCCGTTCACGCAGTCATGCAACGCCGATCACTTCGACGCGCACCAAATAGTATTTGATGACACATTCTGTGTAAGCTGCCCCTTTGAACAAGTGTCTGGTGATTTTGCGTTAACCTGCATTATAGGGGGATTATGCGGGTGCGAACTACCCTACTTCAGGTTGCCCAGGAACTTGTGTAGACTGTGGGTTGTGCACCGGAATGCTTCTCATCCCCTGCGCTGATTTATCACCACGTAGTCGTCGACAATAATCCCGAAGCATTCGCAGAGGCATACTGGGAAGTCAATGCGCTTCGGGTATACACGCCGCAGTACTGAGCCGCACCAGCGAACGTCACATAGGGCAAAACTAGGTTCCGCCTCTTGGTTTGGGTAGCTAGCTTACACATGTACAACTGGGTTGCGCCCAGAGTCCTAATACTGCGTGTACAATCACATTATTTCATCTATGGTCATGGGGGAACTGTCAATAGGTTCTTCCTGTGGAGGCGTGATGTCAAACGCAATGCTCGGGTATAACTCGTTGATACTTCGAGTGGCTAGCGGCGGACGTTCTATCCGGACACGGGTACCTCGGGCCTTCTGCTCAATGGGAACAGTAATGGACTTGTAGGCAGCCATCTCATGTTGAAGGGCTGCATTGTTGGCGACTAGATGGTCCCGCTCGCGGGTGGACTTTAATAATTGCTAGTTTGTCGAGTATATAATCAGCTGTCTGCATTGCGCTAGGACACGAATAGCGTACATGCTTAGCATCGGCCAGTTCCCCGCGTATCCTGTCAACGTAGAAAATCTTCTGATTCGGGTTTGTGTGCCCAAGGATCTAACGAAACACGTCAGACGAGCGATGTCGTGGGATGGAGATCGAACCTCTGCGTTAAACTTCCCCAGCCGTTCTGCCTCGGCTTCAGCCAGCTCGTTCCGTTGGATCAACTCGACGGCCTCAGCTAGCAATTCGGCATGAGCCTCCTTGTAGCGCATCACATCTGCCAACTGATCAACTAATCTGTCCCCGAGGTCAGATGGTTGGGAACATAAACGGGCCGTGTAAAAAGAACGAACTCGTCGACTTCCACGCGAAGGCGCTCTTCATTCATTCTGCTCTGATGGGATGCTCGCGCCAAACGCTCACCCGTCTGGCGTTCCTTCTCCAGAGTGACCCCAAGCTTGTCGCTCTCGCGCTGCTTGGCTGCCAGTTGCTCGTTCAAGACCTGTTCTCGGCCAAGTGCCTCAGAAAGCTGGACGCCTATCCGGGACCGCTCTCCTTCCGCAGCACTGTTACTCAGTCGAAGGGCCTCCGCATCAGTCTGAAGTGCGTTACAATGGTTGACAAGACGATCTGTGACGACTCCCTGTTCCATGGTTTCTCGGTGTGCTACCGCATAGGCAACCAGCAGATCATTAAGATGCGCCTCGTAAATGACCCAATCGCCTGGGAAAACTGTAAATCCCCTTGCAAGATGGATTCATGCTGCTGACTAGCGCCATGGCATACGTTAAACAGGCTGCACATAAGTGACGTATCCTCGATTTGCATAATGCCGTCCACATATTGCCTGCTTAATGCGGTCTGTTGTTCGCCCTCTAGTTCTCGCAACTGTTCAGCGAGAAGAGATCTCTCCTCTGATGCCTGTCGACAGTAGTCTGTTAGCTGCTCCACCAACGCTTCGCGGTCAGCCAATCGTCGCTCGAGACGGATGTTGCGCAAGCGCAAGGAAGCACAATAAAACTCGCTTTGTCGGTGCAAGTCTAGAGGAACGGACGCTGCCGCAAGATCGCCGTATGCTTCTGCAACGCGCACCAAAGCGGCCTGAGTATCGATAAAGTGCTGGCGTTCTGCAGCAGCCGAGGCCAGGCTCTCCTCGGAGGACCGTGATAGTCCGTCCAGTTTATCCTGTAGGAGGCGAATACGGTCCCTCGCCTTCGTTGCCTCCTGGACCGCTTCAGACCTGAGATTGATCACCTGTCGTTCCAAAGCCTCTTTTTGTCTAGCCTCAGACGTCAAGCTCTTCTCCTGACGAGCCAGTTTCAAAGCTTGACTTTGTAGGTCGTCCTGGTGCTTGGCCTCTAAATTTTGAAGGCTTTTCCTGAGGTTTTCCACTTCGTCCTGGGACGAGGCAAGCTGCACTTTAACCTGGGCTGAGTTCTGGACCTTCAAGCGAAGCTCCTTGATTTCTGCTTGGTCCGCAAGGGTGGCTTTCTTTAGTTCCCTCGTTCGTAGTTCTGCGGCCTCATGCTGCTTGCGGAGTTGAGCCACCATGTCGTTCTGCTCGCGGCATGCTTTGCGACTTGTGTCAAGGTCGGATTTCAATCGCACCACTACGGCTTCGTGCTAACATGTCTGATAAACATATTTGTCTTCGAGTAATGTGAAACAACTCAACTTGCTTCTTGCCGTCAGACTGGGTTTTCTCAAGGTCCTGCAACTTCCGTTGTAATGCTGCAAGTCTGTTCGCGCGTTCGGATTCGCCCTTTGTGCTTGCCTCCGCCTTTGCCAACTGTTCTTTGAAGAGTGATCAGTTACGACAAAGAAAAACGATAAACAACGCACTGCGGCTCGAAGCGCGACCTCTCGTTGGCAGCCAGAACGGTGCGCTTTTTGCTCAGTCGAGAGTTGACTTTGAAGTGCTACGTTGTCTTTCATAAGGGATTTGATAGTGGACTCGTTGCGAGTAATTTTTTCCTCATACTTCTGGACGGTGTGTTGGTGGTCCTTCAGTAGTCTCGTGGTCTGTGTTTGCAGAGCCTCTACCTGCAGATTGTCAAGTATTAGAGAGGCCACAAGAACAGACCACGCGAAAATGACACACTTGATGTTGTAGATGAGTTAGCCCCTGATCAAATTTGGCAGGTTTTGAAGGACCGGGATGTGGACTACTATCTCTGGCGTCATGATTGTGTGCTTCGGGTCCTATGCAGGTAAATCGAATATTAGCCCGGACACAAATACGCAATAGTTGGATCCCCCACCAGGCATATCGGTGCCATTCTCGCTGTCAAAACGGTCTGCTTTTTCCAGGAATGCACCCTTCTTGTACGACTCCAGTCTTGATACCTCGGGAAGCTTATAAAAACCAGGCCCAGGGATGTCCGCCGCTACACGGACATGTCAACATAGGTTCCTTCGCTCACAGGTGTCCCACCTTTTTCTCGAGGAAAGCGAGCACCCTTTGCGAACATTGGCACGTGAGCGAAACAACTTGCAAACACGAGATGTCACGACTGTCACACGTACAAGCAGGAGATCACGTGGTCACATGAAGGGATGTTGAATGTCTATTCCTACATGTATATTAGCTTTTGCTCCCATATCTACGCCTTTGTCCGTGGGTTACCACCTGTATCAATGAAGAGCTGCAGAGCGGGTGACACCTCGAAGCCACACTCCTTCATCTCGTCCAACGCAATCTTCCACCGTACATCGCCGCTGACAACACACTTCCTTATAAGGGCAGTATATACCGAAAGTGGCGGCAGATACCCTTGTCCCTTCATCTCCTCCAGGTAAAAGAAGGCGTCTTCATAGACTGTCTGTGTTAGACAAAGAATGATCATCCGCTCAAATGTTTTGGTGTCGGGAACAAGGTTGAGCTCCCGAAGCTCCGACAAGAGTTTGTCCCCGAGCTCTCTGTGGCTTGCTGATATACAGCCTGAGAGAAGGTAGTTGAATGTGGAGATATTTGGCTGGACACCAAAGTCAGCGAACGCCTTGTATGTGCCGATAGCCCGCTGCAGGTCATTGAGAATGGCAGCCGCGTGGATGATGGCGTTCAGTGAAACCACGTCGACAGGTTTACTATCCTGGTGCATCTTCTCTAGTATTGACCAGGCTTCGTCTACCTTGTCGATGTGTCCACATATACAACTGGTAAGCGGCAATGCTGTCTCTTGAGTGAACTGAACGTCACTAGATCGCATCAGATTAACGGTGGAGAAGGCTTCCTCAAGCATCCGGCGCTCGCAAAAGCTTTCCAGGACCGGTGCGAGGTGATGCTCTTCCAATGGGACCTCCAATCCGAAGAGTACTTGGAGTGCATGCGTGGCTAAGTCGGGGAGACCACACCGAGCAGCGGTATGAAGCACTTCTATGCATTGCCCTTCAACCGGCATTATACCAAGTTCGACAACAGCTTTCTGCCAGGCGTCAGTGACACCCAATTCCTGACAAACCATATTAATTAGATGTAATGGCAAGCAAATGTAGTGGTCGTACAAAGTGACAAGCCGCAGATGCTTCTAAAATTTGCATCCAGTCTTGAGCCTCTAATTTTCTTACAGAAGCCGCTTCAAATGCGTAGGCAATGTCCAGAGCTAGCCGTGGATGACCCAAGGACGAGGCAAGGCAGATTACAGCCTGAGCAGACTTGAGTGATAAGGACAGCCCACGGGCGTTCATTTCGGCAAAACACTGCAGGCACATTTCAATATTGTGCGCCTCAACATAGCGTAGGATGATGTGGTGATAGGTTTGCATGCTAGGTGCTACACCGTGTCTTTGCATGTCGTCAAGTAAGTCATCCAAGGCAAAGTTCCTGTTCCACCGCTGAGCCTGTAAACACAATATCAGTAGAATGGCCTGACTACAATGCTTCTATGACATACGAAAATTACGTGGTTGTATGTCAACTGGTCTGGCTCCAAATTTAAGTCTCGCATATCTTCAAACAACGCCATACACTCATGGCCCAAGCCTTGTTTGGCGCAGGCATGCAAAAGCAAGTTATAGACAGCGATATCTGGCTTTATTCCAGCTCGCTTCATTTCAGCACATATGCGGAATGCGCGCGCAGCATGCCCTGCCTCTGCAGAAGCTGCGAGGTACATTTTGAGTCGCGCTGCAAGACCAGCATCCGTCCTGGGTGCAGTAAATCTGTTGTTTGAAGTGGCGGATAAAATTTGTGACTGTGTGTGTTTCGGAAAAAAAGATGGACGGATATGTTCATCTGGCCGTGGGCGGAAAGCTACTCTGGAGGACATACACCGTCTGCATCCTATAATACTACGGTAAGCCACAACAGAAATCAAGAGGACAGGACATACCAGCACGCCATGACGGGTAAGTAAGAGCTCGCGAGCAGCCTCGAAGATGTGACGAGGATGAGCTCGCCAACATGGCAAAAGTTGCTTTCACTGAGTAGACGCTCGTGATCGTGGGCCTATTTCCCGGGTCTTGGTACACATTGCCGCCACTATGAGTGGTAACAAACCAGCAGCCGATGCAGGCTTTCGCAGAACGTGGGATAAAGAGGGTAAGCTATAATTCTCTGTCATAGTCACACTCATCAATACTCGCTTTAGAATATGCCGCAAAGGCCAAGGAGAAGGATCGAGAGGAGAAGGAGATCATGCAACAGAAAGAGGAACAGATGCGGAAAGGTATACGTTGTAGCTTCACCTACCCTCCCATATTAACCCCTGGCGATAGGGAAGAAGCCTCGTGTCAGGACCAAGGAAGACCTACCAAAACCCACCGAGCTCATGAAGCAGCGCGAAGGCTCACTAGAGTTGGATAAGAACCTGGGCAAGACAACAATTGTGCAGAACCTTGGTGGACGAGGACCGGGTCAGCCTGGCTTCTATTGTGAAGTCTGTAATCGAACACACAAGGACTCCACTGGCTACCTAGATCATATCAATAGCCGGCAGCGTATGTGTTACTCTTGTTGCAGGTCATACTTATTTCTCACATTCGGAAGCAGATCTTCGTCGCTTGGGACAGACAACACGCATTGAGCGATCAACTGTAGAACAAGTTCGTGCACGCATAGCCTTTCTTCGTGAAAAAACGAAATCCGCATCAGACGCAAAATTGTTCGACTTTGATAAACGCTTAGCCGAAGTCAAAGCCAAGGAAGATGCTTTACGTGAAGAAAAGAAGTTAGCGAAGAAAGCTGCTAAAGAGGCTGCTCGCATAGAATTGGTTAAAGATGCTGTTGCTCAAGCGGAGGACACTGAGATGACCAAGATGATGGGCTTTGCTGGATTCGGATCTTCAAAAAAATGACAATTATCAATTGGAACCATGGCCGAAATGGTCCCTTGTATTACAGAGCCGATGTATCATTATAGCTCAATCATGCTTTACCAGGAACAACGTAAATTGAACGTCAGCAACTTCCTGCACCTCCTCGATAATCTGCTCCTTCCCTGGTAGTCGCTCGGCCAAGTCACTAAGGGAGCCTCTAATCGCTCTCTTGATCATCTCCCCATAATCTTGCATCGCCCGTTTCAACTCGTCCGCGTCCGCCCCCGTATCAAAGTGATAGAACACATCAACATCATCGGTAGCTTGGAGGCCTGCTTTTTTCCGCAGCTTCTGCACACGGTTTATGAGTTCTCGTGCCAGCCCCTCGCCGACCAATTCCGGGTGGATCTGGATATCTAGGACAATCACAACATCGTTGTCCGTGTTTGGCGCGAAAGTGGCCTGATCGCCTGAGGAGAATTCCACGTAACGTGAGACAGCGAGATCACCTTCGACAAGTTGAATGCCATCGACGGTGATCAGACCGTTCTTAATGTAACCCTTGACGTCGTCTGAGGACAAAAGTGGAAGGCCGTTCTTGACCCGATTAATATCCTTCCGCAATTTGCGGCCGAGAACAGGCCAATCTGCAGTAGCTTTATACTTGACACCCGAACGGGTTTCGTCTGAACTGAACACAACGTCTCGTACGTTAAGCTCCGACTGTAAATATCGCTGTAATGGTCGCACGTCATCCAAGTATTGTTCGTCAGGGTGAAAAACCAATAGCTCTCGCAGTGGTGTCTACAGCCTGGGGCGTCAGCAGTAGTAGAGGCATTGAATACGCACAAATACAAACTTTAAGTGGTAACGTGTGTTTGTCTCGGACATTGCGAGTCAGCTCAATGATGGTTTGCATACGCTTGACTTTTCGCTCAATCTCCTGGTCAAAGTAATCCTCGTTGACCTCCGGAAATCGAAGGAAGTGGATAGATCGTGTATCCACTTCTGATTCAGAGGATAGCGGAATGAACGGACGGAGACCTTGATAAAGACTCTCCGTCAAGAATGGTGTATAAGAAGACTGCGAGGCGTTAGCATACTCAATTCGTGCAGTTGAGGTAGATGCGCACCATGGTCCGACATAGTGTAAACAAGGTTTCGAACAATGTATTCAGAGCCAGGATGGTATCTTCTTTTCCATCTTCCCCTTTAAGACGTTTCCGATTGAACCGAATGTACCAGTTCGTAAGTTCGTCTACCAGATCCACCAGCCGTGGAACAATGGTATACAGCCGATATGCGGCCATCTCCTCGCGCACAAGTTTAATTAAAGATTGACACCTCGCAAGGATCCAACGGTCCATAACGTTGCTTGATCGCGGTGCATGGGCATCGTAAACAAATGCCTGCCCTTCTTCCTTGCGCAACAAGTTGACTTGTCCGAGGAAAAAGCGGAAAGAATTGAGCCAAGGTAAGAGAACGCGCGATATCACCTCTCGAACACCTTCTTCTCTGAAGCGGAGGTTTTCTCCTCTGACAATAGGAGAGTTTACGAGAAACATTCTAATCCAAGATATAAGGCACTGGAGGAACATGTTAAGCAAAGACGTACCGAGTGGCATCAGCCCCATACTGGTTGATGATCAAATTAGGATCTGGGTAGTTTTTTAGACTTTTGCTCATTTTCTTTCCATCGCTGTGGGTTCGTGTCAGAGCTCCCTGTCACTTTTAATCATCTCGAGGACATACGCAGCGAGCACTAGTCCAGTGACAATTAGGTTCTTCCATGGCGCAGTTCCGAATAAATGAGTGGACAACACTAGAAGTGTATAAAACCAGCCTCTTGTCTGATCGATGCCTTCGGAAACAAAATCAGCAGGAAACGTGGCGTCAAACTTCTCCTTGTTTTCGAAGGGATAATGTTGTTGAGCATACGGCATGCTATTGGGGAAAGTTCTATAAATGCCAGTAAGTTATGAAAAAGCCATTTGGACACACCTTCCGGACTCGAACCAGCAATCGAATACTTCTTCCACGCGTTTAAGAGCTCCTTTCCCTTTCCGCGAGGGGATTGTGATATGGTCAATCTTGTCCCGATGCAAGTCTGTGATGTTCTCGACTCCAGAAAGCTCTTCGAGTTCCTTTATAGAGCTCACGCAAACGACCTTTTAAGAGTCATGAGGTTTGGCCACACAGCACCTCACCCCCGAGGACGCACCTCTTCGAAATCATCACTAACCCATAAAGGAATTGGGGTGCCCCAGTACCGGTTTCGCGAGATGTTCCAGTCCCGCGCGTTGGCGATCCAATTGCCAAAACGGTTGTCCCCAACCGACTGTGGGACCCTGGTCATATGATCAAACTGCTACAGAACCACACATTCGTCTAGGATGAATACCATCGAGTATCGGCATTATTTGCCACAAGCTGATCGACAATTGGTTGGACCCGAACAAACCAGGCAGGGATGGCTCGGTAGAGAAGGGGAGTGCCGGAACTGACAGTGTCCGGTGAGTACAAGGGTGGCATATAATCACTGAGACCTACCGCCAGCAGAAGGGATACTGATGTTGAATGGTGGATTGGACGATGAGCTTTCCCTTCTCCTTCAAGAACTTTTGGATAGCCTTGTCAGCAACCTGGAGATATTGTCATGAGGATCACAGAGGTTTTTTTTATCCCGCCCACGGACTGTGGTATGTATTCATTCACCTTGACATGTTGGCCTTCGAAATCATAGACATCCCGGGTGAACCTCCCCGCATCATCTATAGGACAAGGTGGCATCTCTTCAGCGCGAATGATGCCATTGGCAACAGCGATGCGGTGATCGTCGTCACCAAACGCCGGTGCCTGGTGAACTATGCCTGTGCCGTCATCACTTGTAACATATTCGTCGACAACCACGCGGAATGCCCGATCTTCGAACTGAATCATGACTGCAGGTCAGACATGTTGATTTGTTACGTTTGTGCCTACCTGTTCGGTGAAGTACTCAAACAGAGGTACATATCTCCAACCCTTCATATCCGAACCTTGGAACTGGCCGATTTTTTTGTACTTAGCTTTCTTGGGATCCTTATAGAGGGTCCCGAGGAGGTTCTCGTGGAGAATGTAGTTTTCATCTCGATGTTCATCATGGATTTTGATGTAATAGAACTTTGGATGCACACAAAGAGCGAGATTGGAAGGAAGCGTCCACGCTGTCGTGGTCCATGCCAGAAGAGACGTCTTAGGGTCGTCAACAAGGGTAAAGGCAACGGTGACTAGGGGATTGAATATTAGCACTTGTAAACGGGTGCTCGATATCAACGCACCAGCTGGATCAGATACATCCCTAAAATCCTGTCCAGCCTCGAAATTTGACAGAGGTGTTGTCAACGCGGTCGAGTAAGGCATTACCCGCAACCCTCTGTACACCATAGACTTCTTGAAAAGTTGTCCAAATGCCCACCACACAGATTCCATAAAACTCGCGTTGAGAGTTTTATAATCGTCATCAAAATCGATCCAGCGACCCATCCGCTCCACAGTGGCACGCCATTCCGACGCATATGTCATGACGATGCTGCGACATTCCAAATTATACTCAGAGATTCCCATCTTCATGACGTCGGCTTTGCCTGTGATACCCAGTTTCTTGTCTATCTCGTGCTCGACGGGAAGACCATGCGTGTCCCATCCAAAACGACGTTCCACGTAGAAACCACTAACACTTGCATGGCGGGTCACAATATCCTAGGTGATAGGTCAGCGTAGTTCAAAAATCGCAATGGACACGTGCTTTGATCGTTCCAGCCAAGAGGTGACCATAATGTGGTAGGCCTGTCGCGAAAGGTGGTCCATCATAGAAAGAGAACTTTGGTCGTCCTTCAGCCAGTTTCAAGCTCGTTTGAAAAGCATCTATATCTCTCCAGAACTTGATCACCTTTTCTTCCTCCTTAGGAAAGTTGAAGGGTGAAGTGACTTGGGTACAGATCCAGTTAGATCATCATTGAGTGCGAAATTGCTTTGCTCACTGTCATGCGGTGGAAAGGACATCTTGACCGCCGTCTAAATGTTTCTATACTTACTGCTACAGTGTCTGGGGTATAAGTATATCTCAAGGGGTGTGACTCGATGGAAACCAGTTTGGCGCTTAGGGTATCCATAATGACTCGGTAACCGTATAATTTATATCTTGCCGTCCCAAAAACAAAATAAAGCAACGACAGAGACCAGTCTATCTCACAGGTTGACTTTTACACGCTCTCCATCCATCATCCAACTTGTCTAACAAGCCTTGCACCTCCCGTACCGCGCCCTTACGCAAGGACCGCGCCTCTTCCCAAGTTCCTTCTGGCATCAGAGCATCCAATCTCAACAAACTTTGCAGTAACAACTCCCCCAAGCGAACGTGTTCGCGTTCTAACTCAGACGTTAGCGGATGCGTCGAAGAATCCAGGACTCCCAAGAAAACATCTAAAGGAGGAACAAGCGATTGCCGAGTTTGTTGGAGTTCTTCCTGGATTTTGGATATTAATTCGGGCTCGGTGGCGCGTTGCGGAGCCTCTCTCGGAGGCACTGGAGCATTACTTGCAGGCGGACGATCGGCAGCCCCAACCATATGCAGTGTTGAGCCAGTCCCAATGCCATATGCCGAAACTATATGAAACAGATGAGCATGGGCTATTCACGGCCTCACCCGGACATACTTGGATAATTGTCATCTTTCATGATTCCCCCGCCAAAGATCAGTTTTATGTTCTCCGGAGGTACATGAGAATAGTCGGCGAGTGTTTGGCGAATCATTCCAAGTTTAGGATCTGGAGAAGGTAATGTGATATGTAGCCTTGCGTAAAGTAGAAAATCAGGGTCCAAGTAATGAGATAGAATTTCCATACCTCTCTTTACCCCATTTCACTGTCAAACTCATGATGAAACGCTTGCCAGCGCACCCTGTACGTTTAGCTTGGGTATAGGTTGCTTTAGAAAGCAGGACAAGAACGAGAATGACTGTGAATCGGAGTCAAGGGTATGTTTCATTGAGGCTGCCTGACACGACTTACGAGCGTGCCACAGTTTGGGCGATTTGGGCACGTGTGACACTGCTGTGGGTCTGTGACAGTCGCAGCAAACACTATGCAAGCGCCCCTCGCTCCCCTACCTAACGCTATGGAGCAAGCCGCTTCGCCCAGCACGCCAGTACCACAGGAGTGTTCCTCGTCACCTCAACCTGAAACGCTCTCGCCTCGATTCCCACTACCGCAAAGCGCTCGCACTCCAAATCGAGGCGTAGGTGCGTTTGGAAGAGGGACCATCCTTCCCCCAGGAACTGGACATGCTACTCGTATTCCACCCGGTCTCCAGGCCAAGATGGCTGCGGCAAGTCCATCTATTTGGCCGTGGGAAGTAGCCTAATGCCACTTGCATTGTCGATCAGATGGCCTCCCGCAGCGCCAACTCTTCGCAGCAACCTGTCGACCAAGTAGCTGGTACTCTCCAGCGGGCGGGCTTATCAGAACCTGCGATTCGTCGAGCACCCCCGCCGCCTGGTGTTGCTGGTCGACGGAAAGGTCCAGGATTGAAATTGGGCGATATCACAGGAGTTGCGGCTGGTCCATCGGCCGCTGGATTAGGAGCAGGACGACCTAGCGCACTTGATGCTCCACCTGACCAACTTCCGCTGCGAAAGCTTCCTGCTCAAGGCGAACTTGGTACACCATTTTCCAATTTCAGGAAAATTGTGTATGTGGCTATTCATACATATATATATATGCATCCCAGCTGAACTTGGTTTCGCGCATTGGATGTCTGATTAAGGGATCCGTCGGGTGCGCTCAATTTTGGTGGGAAAGCTGTTTTACATGCCGCGGGTGTGGATTTCTCGAATGGATCCTCATTCACTATCAACATGGGTGAGCTGGAGCTGCACGAGGAGTTGGGAAAAGGCAATTATGGTACCGTTAAAAAAGTACGGCACAAGCCAACAAATGTTTTAATGGCTATGAAGGTATGTGTTAGGTAGGTTCTTGCAAGTTTATCCATTATCAATGCATTTCCAGGAAATTCGCCTGGAGTTGGACGACTCCAAGTTGAACGCGATCATTATGGAGCTCGATATCCTACATCGGGCGATATCGCCACAGATAGTTGAATTCTATGGGGCTTTTTTCATGGAGTCCTGCGTCTATTATTGCATGGAGTATATGGATGCTGGGAGCTTGGATAAATTGACCGGCGCGGGTGTGGAGGAGGACGTATTGGCGAGGATTACACAGAGTGTGGTGAACGGATTGAAGTTCCTCAAGGATTCGTTACAGATTATTCACCGGGGTAAGTCTGCACTTGGCTATTCTGTACATTTAATGACTTTGATTCGCTATGTTACTGCCAGATGTGAAGCCCACCAACATCCTTGTCAGCAAGCGAGGCGAAGTTAAGTTGTGTGACTTTGGTGTTTCTGGTCAGCTGGAGAAGAGCCTTGCAAAAACCAACATCGGTTGTCAGAGCTACATGGCCGTGCGTCTTGACTATTTTTTTTCATTTGAGGGGTGCGGAGCGGTTGATATTGTTGTTTTAGCCTGAGCGGATTAAAGGCGAATCTCAGAATAACCTCGGAACATACACAGTATCTTCAGATGTGTGGTCTTTAGGGTTATCGATACTTGAGCTCGCTATGGGGACCTACCCATACCCTCCAGAAACCTACTCGAATGTTTTTGCCCAACTAACGGCCATTGTGCATGGTTTGCCGCCCGAGATGCCGGATAAATACAGCGGTATCGCTCGCGATTTTGTCAGCCTTTGGTTAGTGTTTAACTTCCAAGTAGTACAATCTTTTAATATTCCGACAGCATGAAGAAAGATCCAGAGGCAAGAGCGACATATGCTGAATTGTTGGTCAGTTGGAATCCACCAGTGTGGGTTCTATCGTCTCATAAATATTTGCAGGGGCACATATTTCTTGTCGAAGATCGTACACGGACAGTTGACATGTCGGGCTGGGTTGCACGTGCTCTTGAGCATCGAGATCAAGTGCAGCCAGCTGAAACCACATCTGAAACCAATCCTTGACAGATCCGTGGTCGTTTCTTCTCTCTTCATTGTTGTTTCCGTTTTGGGTTTTATCCATCTCGTCCGCCATCTCCATCATGCTCATCTCGCTCGCTGAATAGGGTCCTGTTTCGATTAGCACCTTTCTTTTTTCTGGGGTTCTCGAGTATTTTAGACCTGCATCGACACTTTCACGCATACCCGACGCCGCACCGTACACGGATTGCTTCGTCTGTTTTACCATCATGCTAAAGAGAAACCAAGAAGCTGTAGGCACATCGGTATATCTCAATAGCCTCGGCTCCTTGTCTGAACAAATAGTTAAGCCCCTTTTCCGTATTTGAAATCAGCGAACATTGCTCTTGAACCTTGACTAACAACGTGCAGCTGGTGCCATAAACTTGAAATTCCATTAACTGGCAACCCGCATCTATACATCGACGATTGCAGTTCGGATTGTAATATGTAAGTTATAGACAGTCGACCCAGAGTACTTACTGTACTGACGTATCGTTGTCCTAGTACCAGCGCACTTTAAATTCATTGGGTACTATAACATAAATAAGAGCTGAAGGCGACCCGCGATCGTTTGGATGTACAGTAACTCTAGTCGCCTCTTAAACAACTACGTATTTACATAATCACTGTCGACTCCATGTGATTTAAACCCCGTCTGGTGTAGGCGCTTACGGACCCCACAACTATCTGGCAGCCATCATTCAATCGCACAATCTTTGTACGCCTTACAGTACCTGCTCTGGCGACACTTCACGGTTCTTGAAATGGCCCCATCCACCCCTGCGAAAGAAGACGGGCCTCTGCCACCCCCTCCGATGACTGCAGGGGGCACGTACACCATTGAGGCAAGCCTCTGGCTGGTGTTTTAGTCAGCATATTGACTTTTCTCGGCAGAAAGTCTCCGTCGGATGCAAAATCTACGTTAAGCGCACGGCTCCGAATGGTCAACCTGAAGAAAGGTTGGCTGAGATTTTATCTATTCGCGACAAGCCGACCCCGGCCTTTGGCACGAGACGATCAAAGCCCAACGATACCAACCCCGCAGACAGACTCGAGTACTTCATTCACTGGGACACATTCAACAAGCGACTAGATGAATGGATATCTGGTTCCAGATTGGTTCTCGAAAGAGATCTCGAATGGCCAAGACCCAAGCCTCCCCCGCAGAAGAAGACGAACACCCAAACAAATAAAGCACCCCCCAAAGCCAGTCGTACCAATCTCTTGAAACGTGCAACAACCGCAAGTGCTCTAGCTGCGTCAGCAACCCCTTCACAGTCTGGTTTGAAGCGCAAACTACCCCACGATGAGGAAGATGACGAAGAGGATGCGGAGGGCGAGGTTGATCTGTCTCTAGATCCCATAGATCTAGCCGCGGCTGTGGAACAGCCTAGACCGATGGGATCCTTCAGCAAGGAGCAGGAGATCGAGAAGCTACGAACTTCTGGGTCCATGACCCAGTCGATATCGGAAATTGCTCGGGTGAAGAATTTGAATCGTCTGCAGATAGGTCAGCACGAGGTCGAAGCGTGGTACTTCAGCCCATATCCCAAGGAGTATGCCCATATTCCGATCCTTTATATCTGCGAATTCTGTCTCTCTTTCTTTGCATCTCCCTTACCACTATCCCGACATCGACTTCGATGCACTTTACTTCATCCGCCTGGAAACGAAATATATCGTCACGATGATCTCTCATTCTTCGAAATCGACGGTCGACGTCAGCTGACATGGTGTCGAAATCTTAGTCTGCTTTCTAAATGTTTTCTTGATCAGTGAGATAGTTTTTGCGTTCTCTGGAGACACCCTTATTGACTTTATGACCCCCAGCAAAACCCTGTATTACGATGTACAACCCTTTCTGTATTATGTCATGGTAGCTATTTGGGTTACGGATCACATCGGTATTTGTTGACTTTTGATTGTAGACACACCGAGACGACCGTGGATGCCACATCATTGGATATTTCTCTAAAGAAAAGGAGTGCACCGAAAATTACAATGTTGCATGTATCTTAACCCTTCCGCAGCACCAACGTCATGGGTATGGCAATCTGCTTATCGACTTTTCCTACGAACTTAGCAAGAAGGAAGGCAAACTAGGAAGTCCAGAAAAACCTCTCAGCGACTTAGGGTTACTGAGTTATCGATCATACTGGGCAGAAAAGATCATTGAGCTGCTGCTTGTTGCGGAGGACGACCTAAGTATCGACGATATAGCGCAGAAGACCTCCATCACTCATGCAGATGTCCACTACACGTGCGTGCCCCCTCCACTTCCTTTGAGGTCGTAAACTCACCTCCAGCCTGGTAATATCAGATGCAGCACAATGCAGCTGTTCAAGCATTACAAAGGCCAGCACATTATATGTTTATCAGATGCCCTCATCGAGAAGCACCAGAAAGCAATGGCTAAAAGGAAACGGCGTATAGTACCAGAGGCTTTGATTTGGAAACCACCGGTATTCACGAGAGACCAGTTGCGGTTTGGCTGGTAGTATCCTTCAGTGGCGGAGCGATCTGAATGTTACTACAGTATAGTATTTTGACTCGGGATTGTATCGATACCATTATTGTGATTGTGACACAGTCTGTAGCAAGGAGTTTGTGCCTGAACCTCTGATAGCAATACAACGTGATGAGGAACATGGGAATTCGAATGTTTCAATATCTGTATTCATCCCCTTTTTCTCACAACAGCCACATCATCGGTGTTGCCACCGAAACAGGCCACTCGAGGATTGCGCATAGTGGGTGGGGAGGCGGAACGCGATCCTGGCGGGGAGAAAATGCCCTCGCCTGCGAGCGCAAAATTGGCGTCACAAGACGTGGCAAAATAGGTTTCCGGCTGTGTCCCTCTCATGGCAGACGCGTCAAACCGGGGCGAGATGACGACGGCTGGGGGCTTGCGCGACTCGTGGTCGATGGCGCGCAGAGAGTCTGTGTCAAGCGTCGAATCTGGAGCCGCGTATTCGGTGGCGTTCACATGGTCAAGTGGGTGCGTCGAATCGGTGCCCAGTGTTCGAACGACCAAGTAAGATGCTACGTCCTTGGGAAAGTATACGATCGTTAAAATGCATGTCATTTGATGGAATGGGTTTGCTCACAAGCGCCGTAAGGAAGATGCAGGGTAGGATTAATAGTAGAGCTAAGATACGGAATGTGGCAGCAGTATGAGCTACCCAAGATGACGATGGTGGGTGGTGCAGATACGACACCCAATCGAGTGCTGAAGAGAAGAGCGACGTCGACATGCTATGGTGCAGCAGTTAAGACGTCAAGCGATTCAGTCTTATCGTTCAACGAGGCGGTAATTTGAAGTCCCGACGCTGCTTCAATTGGATTGGCTCAATGTTTCATGCTGTCCTCTTCAACCCCCCCGCAATGAAACCGGCAAATAAAGCAATGAGGAAGTTCCCTAGGTATACACGGTACACTGATTGTAGTCCAGCGAAACAAATGCAAGGGACTGCAAGGAAAACATGATAGCGGCAGCGGAGACGGATACATCATGGGTATAACACTGTAGAAGGAAAAACAACACCATCACCACGAACCAGCAACATCTGCGTTCGCTTCGGCAAAGGCCCCTCTGGGGGCAAACATGTGAGGACCTAAGATGACGAGGACGCTTAGATAAAATGGCACGACTTCAAGGCGAACAACTTACTTCGGTGCATCGAATCTCTACGTGGGGAGAGGGCTCGGATCCGAAGAACACGGCGACAGGATCCGCTTTGGAGAAGTTCTCCCCGTACACCGTGAGCTGCTTAGACGCCAGCGGGTTTGGCTTCGTCATTGCCGCTCGCGACGAAGGGCAAGTCGACTTGGGGGCCTCAGCTGCGCGGTCGGGCATTAAATATTTTACGACGCCAGGAATCGGTGTAACCGGTTTTGAGGGTATAGGGAACGACAGCGACGCCATGTTGCTGCTCTGTGGCGAGTCGAACAGGACAGGCGGGACGTAGAAATTATAGCGGACTTGGTCTGTGGGCACACATTCAGCATCGGTCAGCGCCTGATGTGGGCGAAGGGACGCACCGGTTCCAACTATAGTCCAGACGCTAGTCTCGCCAATGTCTACTTGCCATACGGCTCCCGACGAGGCACCGTTATCGCCTGAATTTGAGCTTGCTCGGCCAGAAGACGTCGAGCTTTGCGAGTTCTGCCGCCGTCGACCCTTCGGCGCCTTCGTGATGGCGCTAGTAGTGCTGCTGATGCTGTTTCGCTTCCCTCTTTTGACACGACCGCCATCAGAAGACGGAGGGAAATCAGCATCAGGTGGCGATGGCGGTAAACTGTTGTTGCCCATTCGAGCAAAGTAATCAGAGGTACCATTGATGGCCACGGCGCTGGTAGGGGTGGAGATGAGGGGAGAATCGGGAAGGCTGGGTGGGTGCGACCCTGGGGAGCTGTTGGCTGGACTGGTCCATGATCGGCCCTCTACGGGACGGTAGGTATTAACCTTCTCGCCCATGCACGACAAGAATGAACCAGTGTCGCCCGGCGAGCCCGAAGGCGGCGCCACCGACTTGGCCGCGTCATACACCTCGAATGCAATCTTGTGCAATTGCGACACAGGATCACCGCAAACCTCTCCAGGAGGGCAGTAGCTGTCGGGCACACCCTTGGCGCCTTCTTGAAGGCCGCCACCAACGACGACGGTGGCGTGGTCTACCTTTCTGATGATCAGCACCGGGCTGACCACGCCAGATGTCAGGCACTGAAGCACGACGGTCTGATTGTAGTACACGGGTATTTGCGAGCCGTTGTTGGTGAATGTAATGGCATTCGGTGGAGGGGAAGGGTAGTCGGGTTGAGGGGGCGGAGGCGGAGGCACCTCAGCGCCGCCAGGCGGCTTGTTGACATCTACGATATATATAACAAATGGATCTGTACCGGGAAGCGTAAGGAGGCAGAAGATTTAATATCTTAAGAGGCAACGCACCCCAACTCGCAGTTCGGGCCACGAAGGACGGGGTCGCGTTCCGATGCCGTGCGTCAATGCCGGGTAGTGAAGCACCGTCAGACCCTTTGAAAGACGATCCCGACCCGGACACACAAAGATATTTCGTGGAGACGGTCTGTGAACGAAGTCGATGGAAAAGGGAGATAGTCGAGCCATGGTTAATACACACTGCAGCGCCAAGCCGTTCAGCCTAACATTCCGAGTCGACAAGAAAAAAGAGACTTGCGCTCTAAATTTTTGGCACTTTGCCGCTTTTTCGACGGTTTACTGATGACTTTGATCGGACGGCTCGAGAACGTGCCAATAACACGTTCCGGGTCCTCGTCCGAGGCAGGCGCCATGATTTTCACCAAGGCCTCCACTTTCTTCCGTTTCTCGTCCACGTCCGAGATGAAAAGCTGCTTCCCGACGCAACGCCCAATATAAGTCGTTCCCGACGGGGGATCGGCCACATCAAAAGTCTTGCCAGAGGTACCTGTCCATTCGATGCTACCTTCTTGTGGCGAGGGCTCGCCGCTGATCGAAATAACGGCGCGAGGAGGGGCCAACTTGGCGTCTTCCCCGCGACGGAACGAATCCGACCACCAGCTATTCCCGATCATGATGGCGGTGGGAGGGGGACAAAGGAAACTAATGGTGAATTGCATCAGCCGGTAGCCCAAGAATTACCCTGGAAGATGCCTCACCGCTTCTCTGTACCGTAACTTTTTTGTGCAACCTTACTTGACATCACGATGACAGCCCGTTCGCCATGACCAATTCGATTAGGGGTGTTCATATACTGATCCAAGTATGGTCTAAGAGCCAAAAAAAAGAGCTTGAACACATGTGTCACAAAGTGAAGCTATGAGCGTACCGAATGAATGACTGCAAGTCCGTCCCGCCGGAACTAGAATGGGCCTGTAATTTCATACGAGACAGCGTTTCATCGACACCCATCGTTGTCACAGGCAAACGCAGGGCAAGGTCGCCTTGTGGGCCACCAATACCGTATTGATATCCCTCCTGAAAACCGGCATTATTGGGTTCGACTTTGAAGCCATGGGTGGCTTGGGGTGCAACATGACGGAAGAGCTCCAAGGAGGGTTTCGGGCGAACGGGTAAAGCATTAGCAGAGGGCTGAGAAAAGTCAGGCGGGAAGGCGGGCATTCGCTCTGAAATGCGACTCTGAACTCCAAGGCCACCAGGCACATTAAGACCGAAATCATCAAAATGATCAGGGTTGGACGGTCGACGATCAAGCATTAACTCGTTGAACGCAGCATGGCCGTTGTAATCCTGCGGTTTCTCGATCGTCGTTGGAGACACGCCTGGAACGTTGGAGAAAGTGTAAGATGCGCGATGAAGCGCATTCGCAGAGTCTTGCGGGGAGGTGGGGGAACCGCTTCCACCGCTGTAGCTGGAAGAAAGACCGTGACCAGGGTCGTACGAGGTGGCGGGACCGGTTAACGAGGAGACACCTTCATGGAAGGCATTGGGGCCGTTGGGGTATAATAGATCTTGGCCGTAACCTGGTAAAGTGGGCGAAGGACCGACAGAGGAGGCAGACGAGTAGGAGCGGAAGCGACCAGCAGCAAAAGGTGCTGAGGAGGGGGAGAAGAGATCGTAGTTTGAGTGCTCTAGATCCAGATTTTCGGTGGAATCAAAATTGGAGGGGGATGTCTGGGACGTTCGTTGGAGATGGTGGGAAGAGGTGCGGGCGGGCTGTGTAGTCAGAGTGGGGTGAAGCTCCTGGGGGGAATAAGAGGGCTGTGAGGGCGGGCCCTGCATGGCACGGTCGTGGAAGGGTATGTCGTGGAGAGATTTGGGGTGGAGGAGGTCGTCCCAAGTGTTGTGGTGGGCGAAGAAAGGCGCAGAGTCGTCTACCTCCATAACTGCGCGATATAATATGCCGGAGAGTGCCGAAACGAAGTGCTAATTGAAATTCGGGATCTGTAAGTTGGCAGATACGCGAATGCAGGTGTAACGGCAGCCCGCCAACGAGGTGGCGCTAGATGCTGACCTAGAAGACCACGAAGCGACGAGCTCGATCCGCAACAAAGGGGGGTCTGAGATATGGCTGGGGCGGAGTGGATGCTCGGGCGAGGGGGGGGGAGACGGAGACGGTGGGTGTGGGACGAGGTGAACGATGGAGACGAGGCCAGGACTACCAGCGGGACTGCATGGAATCTGGCGTCAGCGATCCTTATAACGGTGAGTCTCGGGTGGGGATATTGGAGCGCTGGACAGCCGCGAATCTTGGAAAGCAGACGGTTCAACCACGGAAATGAGTGGTATTTCAGTGGAGTATCTGGGATTGATGGGGCGAGCGAACATTGTGATAATCGCAGGGATCATGGGCCTCGCGACCGTCTCCTGTCAGTCGCAGCTGCGGACCCAAACGAGATAGAGGCCGCGGCTACCCAGCTCACTGCTTCCACCTTGCGACAACTCCGATTCCAGTTACTCTTACCCAATCAGGTTGCGCTGGACAGAAAGCGCCGGCGGATATAGAAAGTGTGGCTGTCCGTTGTTTTCATATATGTCTGCTTCTATACAACCTTGTTGTCCGGTCAGGGTGCAATATCGCCTCGGCTGGCCCTCCTTGCTGGGCCGCTGGGGCGCGACGAGTGCCGTCGACGGCAGCATGTCTGACGGCTGCTCGCTCGTCTGCAGGTCTTCGGGGGACCACGGAGTGGCTGCACAACGTGGCATGCCAGGAGCAGATGCCTTTGGAGAGGTCCGGCCAGCAGCTCGGAGCTGTCGGGTCTTCTGATGCTGCTAGCTGCGTATGCTGTCGGGCCTCAGCATGGGGCGTCCCACAAGGTGATCGGGAATTCGCGGTGCCTGCCTGCTAACATCAACAAACTGACAGAGTCTGTTTTTAGCTCCAAATTTAGCCTATCTTCCCCGAGGATCTTACCCAAGGCTGATGATGCTTTGTCTCGGCTCACCTAACTCTATTATGCTTCGTGACGCAAAAGCACCCGGCACTCAGGTCCCGCTGCATAATGCTCGGTCGCCATTGGTGAATCGACCCTCTCCGCGGCGCTGTCACCCCGCTCGCCGGCGAACTGTCTTATAGTAATGCCGTTCGCTGCCCTGGACGGCACACCACCTTGTGCTAACTTTACGGCACCGCACTGGGCCCTGCCACCGATCCATTATAAGCATGGCATAGATCCGGCTCGGCGAGGCAAGCACTAATCATACGTTGTACACAGGGATCCACTGGACCTCGGGAGCTATGTAGTACTGACAGTTGACAGAAGAAGGCCACCATCGGCGCGCGGGCACATCGGACCTGCGATTTGAATACAGAATGCGTCCCCTTGCGCATCCACTCCGCACTACGCAATGAGCCAATCCATATTACCACTCCCGCTTCTGGGATTGAGTCTAGCCAGCTTCTAGGATTGAGTCGCAGCTGTGACGTAGTCCGAAGCAGCATCGCAGATCCACATTCGGCCACCAAGTTCGATCAGTAAATACATGCTTATGTTGCATGTGCCGAAGCTCAATTATGCGCCATATGCGCCGGCTCCAGAGATGATCCATTGGTCCAGATCACCCGTCAATGACCATCAGACGATGCATTATAAATTAAGCGTTCAGATCGTTCTGGAGTACCTCGCCCAACGCTAGGATCATGCATCTGTGATCCCGTCAACGCCCGGATACAGGATACTCCTCCGAGAACGTATCGTGAATACTGCGCATTTTGCACAATTTACGGCAACACTCCAGAGAGATCATGACAATACGACGTCCAGGTAAAGTCCAACGCGTACTGACGCCTCCATCTTGTCCTTACCGGTCTTTGAAACAAATCCGTGATCATTGGCGAACCCGAGAGTAAATAGACGTTCCACGTGAGTCAAAACCACTCGTCCGATACCGCACTGTCGGCGGCACGGCCGCAGCACCATCTACCATGGCCAGCGTGCACGGAGCCGGATCAAGCGAGCAGAGAGATAATATCCAGGCAATAGTATGACACCAGCTTCCTTTTCTCGAAATGGAATACTGCTAGTCGCTAGTCCAGCTTTACAGTAATAGTACTTATTAAATCACTGAGCATCCCCCGACCGTGTCGGCGACGAGCCATGTGTCGTCCAAGGGCCACCACCCAACACAGCCGTTCCGCATGAGGCGGCTGAGCGGCCCATCCCTCACCCGGCCTTTCCCTTCCTCAACGTCACGCCAACGACGAACGGCAGCAGTCGACTCTAACATTATCTGCTATACCTATCATCGTTCTTTGTATCACTATATCGTTCTCGCCATTCGAGATCGTCGTGGGTCGACGCCCCTCTATCCCATCCCCCAACCTGTACACACATGTCTTACAGATTGGAGAGCCCCCGACCCCGCTCGCCCCTTCCGCCTATACGCATTCGTTCAGGCTACGTTCCTTCCTCACTCGGTTCTCCAACCACTCTTCTTTACGACCTTCCTCAATCTTCCTCTCGTTCTCCCCCACCACAGTCATCCGATTCCGTCTCCTCTCCTCTCAGGTCCCCGCCACCCCCGGGCTCTCCTCCTCATGCACGTCCCAGAGCTCGCGAAACATCCCCTGGCCCTCGCTCCGCTACACCTGCTCAAGTAGCCCGCCAGGAGCTTGACCAGTTCGCCGCACACTGTCATGCCTGGTGAGCTTTCCTTCTAGAAGTCTGATATCCATTCACCTCCTATATCTACGATCTACCAGGTATTTCAATCAGGACGAACGCGCGGGACAACTCATGACCCAGACTATAGAATCCCTTCGTGCCTCCCAGCGCGCCCCCTTTTCCCGATTACAGGCCACCATACGCTCGTCATATCACACTGCCATGACCAAGCGAAGGAAGTCTGAGTTCAAGGCCCACCTATCGTCCACCTATCCAGGAGGTTCCTTATCGCCAAGTTCACGTGCAAATCCACACGGCAAGGCGGCAAAGAAAGAACGCTTCGATCGATTCAATCGATTTCTGAAGACTTGGTGCACAACCGGCATGCCTGGCACGAGACCTTTCTTCCAAGGTCTCTGGGCGCTCCTACGCCTCCAGGTCCTCCCAGTTGCTTTGGGTGGCGCAGGGTCTACACGGATAGAATGGGTGTTTGACGATGCCGTTTTTCAAGAGTCTGCGTAAGTGTGCGAGTAATCTTATACCTTATTCTCACCTCTGACATCCGACAGCGGCAAGGAATTTATGCTCGAGGCGATTGATGTCCTCAAAGGGGTACGTTGGGAAATGCGCCGTTAGCCTTTTTTTGGTCTTACTTTGACTATAGGTCTTAGGATTTGAAGAATATCTTCCGCCTCAATCACGACGGCACAGTCTTGCGCCTTCTGATGAAGTGCCTGGCCCTCCGGTAGCGGCGCCGACACCATCAGATCCTCCTACCACCCGTCCACGCTCTCCCTCGGATCCCTTTCTCGATACCCCCGCGCTATCACATTCGCTCACGACATCTACATCTCGCTCTCCAACACTACAATCAACCACCCCTCTTCCTGGTTCACAACTGGACGTATCATCTGCGCATGCGACCCGACACAACTTACCCGGTCCTCCACGCCGCTCCGCGTACGCTCATAAAGAACCTCTCGATAGTGAACAAGACAGCGTCGATGAGCCTTACATGAGGATGTGGACCTCGGCCAATCTTGACAATCCAGAACTGCAGTCCCTCATCTCGCTTTTCCCCGACTTCATTGCGAGACATGTGCTTCCCCGCTTCCCTCCAGTCAGGTCAAAAGTGCCCGATCTCGAAGGGCAAGATACTGCTGGACAGGGAATGGAGGTCTCGTGTGGCACGGGTCGCATGTATGTAGGAGAAAAGCAGAGAAGGGAGGGTTGGAAAGGGAGTTGGTGGCATAGGTTCACAGGATGGTGGCGGCGCTTGTTCAGTTGAAACGTCTGCTTTATAGAATTCACGATGCCGTGCATCTTTACCGGCATTATAAGGCGCTGAGATGTTGTCGCGGCGAGAGCCGGAAGGCTATATACGTGCCTGTAAATTTCATATACGTGGATCTCCCAGCGTTGAGGTATTGCAGTGGCAGCGATTGGATCATTGATCTGTTCAACTTTCCCTGTGCTAGTAGAAACGATTCAAAAGGCTCAAGCTGCCTGTGCCCATAAAACATCTCCGTAGAGATTTCACCTCAGCATGTCACCGCCATTAGAAATCTCGTGAGCTATTATGGTGTCGGATGCTCCGCAGAAAGTCTGACAACGCTCTAGGTCTGTCTTGCAAGGAGGCTACGCACATCCGCTGTCTCGCCAATGGCAAGGACGGAGGCAGCTCACCAAGTCCATGCTCATGTATCCCATCTTCATTACCGATGATCCAGACGCACACGTCATAATCAAGTCGCTGCCTGGCCAAGCTCGTTGGGGAGTGAACAGGCTAGCAGGCTTCCTTGGCCCACTGGTCCAGCAAGGCTTGCAAAGTGTTATACTCTTTGGCGTTCCACTGAACTGCGAAAAGGTTAGTGGACAGTGATCGATGACAGCAAGACAGCCATTGATGCTCTGATCGTACGCGTGTATAGGACGGGAGAGGGACACCGGCCGATGATGAACACGGACCTGTCATTCAAGCCATTCGTCTCCTGCGGACTCTTTATCCAGACTTATACATCGCCTGCGACGTCTGTCTCTGCGAATACACATCACACGGCCATTGTGGCATTCTGTACCAAGACGGCACAATCAACCAGGCACCTTCCGCCGAGCGTATCGCCCAGGTCGCCGTTGCTTATGCGAAAGCCGGGGCTCATTGTGTGGCACCCAGCGACATGATGGACGGCCGGATCAGGAGCATTAAGCAGGGGTTGCTGGATGCAGGACTCGGGAATAAATGCACTCTGATGTCTTATTCCGCCAAGTTCGCCAGTGCCCTCTACGGCCCTTTCAGAGAAGCCGCGGGCAGTGCCCCGTCTTTCGGCAACCGCAAATGTTACCAACTGCCTCCCACAGGCCGCGGTCTCGCCCGTCGCGCCATAGTATGCATTGTTGCACTATGTATCTTGTCTGGTTCTGACGATAACACAGGCTCGGGATGCGAATGAGGGCGCAGATATCATCATGGTCAAGCCTGCGCTTCCGTATCTTGATATCTTGGCAGACGCTGCTCAACTGACCCCGGACCACCCGCTTGCTTGTTATCAAGTGAGTGGCGAATATGCCATGGTCGTGGCTGGTGCAGAAGCAGGCGTATATGATCTGAAAACCATGGCCTTCGAGACCGTGGATAGCATGATTCGTGCCGGTATGCATGTAAAGGTCTCGCTTCCGACGTTCTTACCGAGACTGCTCCAGGTGCTACGCTTATTCTGACATATTTCACACCACAATTCCTAGAGTGGCTCCCGGCTTAACTTATCATCTCGCTGCTATATTATGTACTTAAGAAAATCCGAAATTTCCTAGTCATTGTGGCTTCAACTCGGATGCTCTCTCTCTGATGGTATCCATGTTCCGTGCACCTGCATGGTTCATACCGGCCCTCGTGCGCGTACCGACTCGGAGGATCTTCCTATTGCTTCTGACCATGTTGCCATGCCTAAACTCCTCATTGCGTAATGCCAGACAACTTGTTCTAGCGGCTGTTTGGAGCCACCAGCGACGGCTGGGTTGCGTTTCAGGTGACGCGCCACATCGTAGTGTTCTCGGCCCATTGCTGGAATATAAAGGGTACCCTCGGCGAATTATTAGAATCAGATACAACAAAAGTAAAACTAAGTTTCTAGCGCGGTGCGCGCTCTCTAAGCTTACATAACTTACCAACGGCCGGTATACCCCGTGACTGTTATCACGTGACCTACACGCGCCCTTGTTCACTACTTCTCTAGACATACTTCTCTGGGTTTCCTCGGCCTCCTTTGTACGACTGATGCCTATTTCGAGAAAGCCTCCTCCTTCGCTCGCAGATGTCGAGGACCCTCCCGCGGGAGGCTTGTCTGGAAATGCACACAACGAAGACGTGCGTAGATACACACTCACAGATGACCCTGTCAAGCCCCCGTCTTTTTACGGCGAGCTTGCATACGACCAACTTGACGAAGCTGTGACTTCAATGCAGCAACGATTCCCTGATGACACGTCTGTCGTGATACCCCCTGTGCCCGTGCCTATGGACGCTCCGCCATATATCAGTAATGTCGCCCTTCCCGTCCCCGTACCGGAAATGCCACATGAAGACAGCTACGCGTCACCACATCGTACAGTATATGATCAGGATGCCTACTATCATCAAGGGGTGGCCGAGCAGCAGCACGTGTTGGAAGGAGATGGGTATGCCTACCATCAACCTGTACCAGTTGCGCCGCGTCTCCCCACCATCGATTCGGGTCTGCCAGTGCAGTGGGATCTCGGGGATGGACAAGATGCGTCTGATCCATTTCTCGACCATCCGCCTCCTCACGTGTACAACGAGCCTAACCCATTCCATGACCTCGCTGCACCAGTATCTTCCCTTCCACCCGATGGAATGGAGCGAGTGGACTCTTTCCAATACGACCCCGAACGATATGGAAGCTATGCGGGATCGTCGTATATGCATACATCCATTTCGCGTTCCCCATCGCCTGGTCAAAGCCATGAATACGACATGGTGAACGAAAAGGATGCTTCAGGATATACGAAACAGCTGGAAGATGTTAAACAGGATCACGTTTATCCTAATGACCTCGAGAAAATGATTACTCCAGGTGAACCCCCCACGAGCACGAAACATTTTGGGCCTGCTCCCACGGGCAGGGTTTTACGTCGTCATAAGACAAAGAAACGTGTTCCGCTGACCGCAGGCAATCTCGTTACACATATCGACGTTCCAACACAATTAGTTCTTCCACGAAAGGGAGAGCCTGAAATGATGCAAACCCGGTGCGTATCCATTGATCTCTCTTCAGCCACAAACCCTTATAATACATTGACACCAGGTATACCGCAGTCACCTCGGACCCGGATGGTTTCGAGAGCCAGCGGTTCTTTCTTCGTCAGAATATTTATGGACGGACTACTGAGCTGTTCATATGCATTACTATGTACAATGTTAGTGTATGCTCAACTCACACTTCCATGTTTTTTCCTCACACGTGCCTGCAATCAGGAAGACGAGATACTTCTATGTAGGACCCTATACGGTGTTATGAAAAACATTGCTCACCTAGTGAGTGCTCCCGACGTGCCTCGCTTGTCTGATATCATCAATTTGATCCCTGTTAGTGTTCGCGTCGGGCGTCCCAGACATGGGGTCCAGAGTCTTGGAAGAAAGTGGTTGTCTGCGTATGTGCCGACGGGCGTAAAGTCGTGCATCCCCGTGTGCTCGATGTCCTCACTGCCCTGGGAGTCTATCAAGATGGTGGACATATGAAAAACTCTGTAAATGGCAAGAATGTCACCGCCCATCTATTCGAATACACGACATCGTTCGCGTTGGATCCCGATCTCCACTTCAAGTTTCCTGACAAGGGCATTGTCCCAACTCAGATCATCTTCTGTCTTAAGGAGAAGAATCAGAAGAAGATCAATAGCCATCGATGGTTTTTCAATGCTTTTGCCCCCTTGCTCCAGGTGCGTTCGGCGGTCCATTTAATACTAAGCGACGTTCCAAACCACTTGGATAGCCCAACGTCTGCATACTTCTGGACGTGGGCACCCGCCCTGGCAATAAGAGTTTATATCACCTCTGGAAAGTGTTCGACAGAAACTCTAATGTCGGTGGTGCATGCGGAGAAATTGCAGCTTACAAAGGTCCCAAGTGGTCAGGCCTTTTGAATCCTCTCGGTGAGTCTGCTATGTTCTTGAACACCTGGAATGGACTGAGATAGCTTGCGGGCCGAAGTTGCTGCACAGAACTTTGAGTACAAGGTAATGTGTTTCGCTGCGGAACCGAAGCCGTATCTTCTGCGGCTAAGTGCTTTATAGATGAGCAATATTCTCGACAAGCCGATGGAGAGCGTGTTTGGTTACATCTCAGTACTTCCTGGCGCCTTCTCCGCCTATCGTTACATAGCTCTGCAGAACGATAAGGACGGCACCGGGCCACTTGCCAGTTAGCGCTTTATTTCAGTGCCCGTCTTCAAGTCGTTCATTATGTCTTAGGTTACTTCAAAGGAGAGGTTTTGCATGGTCGAGATACGGACATATTCACATCCAATATGTGTAAGTTCCAAAGGCCCACTGATGAACGCGTCTGACATTCCGTTTACATACAGACCTTGCGGAAGACGTGAGAAAGTTGATCACAGTAGGTGGAACACGCTGACACTTGCTTTGTAGCGGATTCTGTGCTTTGAGCTTATCGCCAAGAAGAATGCCAATTGGTAGGTTAAGTTGAGGATCTGCCATCTCTCTCGTTGATTCTGTTCTCCAGGGTTTTGCGTTATGTAAAGAATGCGATTGGAGAAACAGATGTGCCAGAATCTCTGCCAGAATTCATCGGCCAACGTCGGCGATGGCTCAACGGTTCATTCTTCGCTGCCATATATGCACTCGCACATAGCGGTCAGATTCTACGGTCTGGTCACAGCTTAGGCCGGAAAGTTTTCCTTATGGTTGAGTCGGCATACAATGTAATCAACCTCGTCTTCGCATGGTTTGCCATTGTAAGCACAGTCTGGGTGCTAATTGGACCTTGCTGACCAAACCTTAGGGCAACTTCTATCTGTTCTTTGTTTGTTTGTCCGTTCTCTATCCAGAAGACAGGCGACTCATGTCAAATCCAGGTCATTCTTACATCGTCTATCGAAAGTCCATCTTTCAATCTGAAGGGAATCAGTTTCTTCAATTCTATTGTTCAGGTGTTATGCTGTTCTATTGGTACCCGTCATCGGCCTATGCTTATCAAAGCCATAGTATTGCTACGCGGCAATCGTAGTGGCTTGCTTTCTGTTCAGTATGGGAAACAAGCCCAAAGCGTCAGTAGCACTGCCCTCTACCCGGAAAATTCTACTGATATGGATTCCATCCAGCGCGGTATGGAAATATAAGCTTTCAAGCATTTTGTTTGCTTTTTTGTCTATGTACATGATCATTTGCGCCATCATCTGCACAGTTCACGCCGCGAGGTCTCCTGGGACATCGACATATGCACAGATGATGTTGTCGATAATCGCGACTTATGCGTCATATGTTTTCTCGAGCGTGCTGTGGCTTGATCCTTTCCATCTAGTCACGTCATTTGTCCAATACTTACTCATGAGTGCAACGTGCGTATTTTTCAGACAAATTAGTGCTCGTGAATTGACATACGTTGCAGCTATATCAACATACTGAACGTGTACGATCCATGTTCGGTTACTATGATGAGTATTGTTTGATTGACACCATCCCACTAGCTATGCATTTGCTAACTTGGACGATGTGAGTACTATGACATGCATGGCGAGAGACGCTTATCGACTCCCCATAGATCTCTTGGGGTACAAAACAAGAGGGTGTCATTGACACCGACTTGGGGTCCGTCATCCAAGATAAAGAATCCCGAGTCGATTTAGAAGTTATTGCCGAGCCTTCGGATGTAAACAGTGCATATTTGGAAGTGTTGCATAACCTCAGGGTTCGGAAGCCCGTTGTAAAGCCACAAAGTGGTTCGAATGTGACGGAACAGGTACAGAAAGCCAAAGACTACTATGCCTCAATCCGTAAGCAAAATCTCAGCCTAGCTGACTATCTGCTGATATATGACCCCAAGGAACAAATGTATTTAAATCTGACACTTTTGAAACTGGCTGATACTTAACTAACTCCTGTGGTAGGTCCTTCTAACATGGGTTCTAAGCAATGGTGTTCTTTGTTTAGCGATGCTGAGTGGCGGTGACCTGTCTGGTACGTTCTCCGGTACGACGGGTTCTACCAAGGTCCGAGCGTACATGCTCTTCGTCTTGACTTTTGTTGCTCTCACCAGCATAATCGTGCGTGAGCAGCATAACCCCCGGCTTAACGTTCTCTGACCCGTCTAATGTTTAGCGTCTCTTGGGTTCCACATCGTTTCTTATTGTCAGAGTCTTCACTGGTTAATTTATTATTATATGCGACGGAATTTATTCATTGATGACCCTTCATGTTGTTGCTCCATGGTGTATTATGCCATCAAATTCATGGGGCTTTATGCTTTGATATGGAGGACTACGCAAATACATATTGCCAGAACCGTAGGCGGTTCTCGTTCAACACTCGTATGCCTGGAACCCGACGTGTACTCTGACGAACAGATCGCGAAGGAGATCGAGACAACACAGGGCTAGCTCGAACACCATGCGTCCTTGCTGTTGGCTCCCAGTCTCGTCTCTCTGTGTCGAAAGTCAAAGATTCTACACTAATTGATAGTGTATCATCTTCGCGCTCGCCCAGTGATGATTCAGCTTCGTCGAACGAGGGTAACTCCGAAGAACGGACTTGGGAACCACGACCCTCTTCATGCGAGAAACTTGAACTGACTAGAGGCAAAGTCGACAAGTACTCCGCCTCCGATCCAAGCGCAAAATCGGATGCAACATCAGACTCTTCTGTGTCCGACGCAGACAACCCATCAACATCAGTTGCCGGGGGGGTGTCCAATACACCTGGAGCTGTGAAGTCAGGCCGAGTAACGTTTGGCCGTAATAGATGAGTGAGCCGCATCTCAGGTTCATCCCTTTGTGTGGTCTTGCCTAAGAGAAACAATCGTATCACCCTCCTAATTTTATTTGATCCTACTTACTGAAAGAGACTACACCATGAAATCGAGCGACGCAATGTAGAAGAAAGCGCGGAAAATCCTCATCAATTCGCCATATACTCTCCGTTGGAGAACGATGAATTTCAATGATGGATTTGGAGGAGCCTATTGGCGTACCCGGCATTCTTGAGAATGAGAGAACGTGCTGAGAGTCAGGGGAAAGCAGGACACCTCCCATTTCAAGCCACGCTGTTAGTTCTTGCTCAATGTCTAGAACAATTTGCTCGGCTCTCGGCCCCGACCTTCTCAGCTCTTTCCGAACACCCTTGAGACTTAGTGAGTACCGACCGGCATTCGCAGAAATAGGATCACGATGTGGTAGTGAGGCGGAAGGTGCAGCAAGATGTCGAGGCAGGAACGCGGGGAGCGGTTTAGGGAATGTAGATCGGGGAAGGCACACACTCAAATTGAAGTCTTTGGTGGAGGGCTTCACTATATGTATATTTCCTGCAAAGCGAGCTATCACAACCGAGGGGTGTCAGATACCTGTCAGCAAACAAACAAGGTTGCTTCTCACAATTGTCCCTTCGTCTGGCCCAACGCTTGCCCTCCTTATCGTAATGACCGTCCTGTCTGACCTTTGGTTTGACGTGGCCATTTCGATTATCCTCGCTAACTGGAACTTGAGTATGTATTCCGTTGTGGATGATTAAAGGGGTTGTCGAAACATCTGCCGCCATTGAAAAGCCTGGTTCGAGCATAGGGTCTCACCGAATTGGTTCGTGAATTCGGCAACAGCCGGTAGAAATTATGGTGAGCTTCTACACTATGTGGGAGACATTTAAATCATGTTTAAGCATTCAATTTGTTTGCTTGTTCCCGGACACGTCCCACCTTCAATAACATCGTGTTGAATCTTTCCCAAGTCATGATGCCTGGTCCATTTGGAATATCCTTTCGAGGCTGCCAACCACCTAACTTCAGACGGGCCGGGCGGCTCTCATATCGTAAGTTCCCAGCTTCTGAGGATCCAGAGAGGTCAAAGCGAGAACTACCAGGAAAGGGTAGGCCTTCGAGCCTAGTTGCATCAGTCTGACGATGGGTTGATGCCCGTAAACGTGAGCTCTGGTGTGATGATGCTGCGGTCACACGATGAGATCTTTCCCGTCACTAAGCTGAAAAAAAGTCACATACCTGCACCATCCTTTCCCACCTGTGTCGCCCTTTCCTTACTTGTTGCCTTGGCCCTTGAACGAGCAAAACTTGGTTCTTTCCATGCCGCTGCATCATGCTCCACTTTCTCTACCACCATTTCATCTGGCGAGCTTCCCTTTTGCCTTTTTGCTAGTGGTTCAATGTCATCGCCAAGCTTTCCCGGAGAGATCAGCGTTTCAGACTCTGCTAGCGTCCGTTTTCGCCCAGGATTTATCTTTGTTTCATGTGAACTAGCGGACATGAAATTTCTCTCTCCCGAGTTCTTTGGAATATCTTCTGACGAGCCATAGCGACGATCCATGGGGTCGTGGTCGGAGTGTGTTGACTGCACCGGCTCAGGGTGGTGGCCCCGAATTCCCCCGTCATCTGATTGGAATGGTGTGTGGCTTGGTTTAGGGTCAAAGAAGGTTAGGATCCGTTGTGCAGCTTCATCGTCAGTGTCCAGTGGATTACATTCAGGGTCGACAGTGTTAAAATCCTGCTTGTGAGTCACAACCCCTTTGGCAGTTGGCAATTGCTTCGGAGGCAATGATGGGGCCTTAGGGTAGGAGAGATCTGCTATGTCATCGTGTGACGACAAAGCTTGAGGTTGCTGTTGACGGGCGATAGAATGCTGTGACACGGAAAGCTGTGTCAACGAAACAGAATCAGTGTACGAGCGGGATTGCGAATAGGAACCGGAGATGTCTGAATCTGGCACCAACACCACAGGGTCGGGAATCGTTGCTGCAGAAGAGAACTGGACTCGTTCATTGTCGACGCCCTGGACATTCCTTTTAGGCGGCGGCGTCGGGATGGGAGCTATTGAACGCGGTTCATCGGTGGCACCGAGATGAACTCTCCGCTTCATGCTGCCATCCTCATTTACCATAGACGACTCGACGACCTGCTCGTGGGTTAGGACGCTCCTGGCGTGATCGGTTTTTGCTGACGGCGTCTCTTCTCCCTCGCATTCCAATTCCCGTCGACCGGCATGCCGGTTGATCGGAATTTCTTTGTCCAGAGACGAACGTGAGGGTCCTAACACAATCGCACCATCGCCATCGCGATCCTCTCCCAAATTAGTCTTTTGAGACGCAGACCACTGGCTCGGTGTACCGGGGTTGTTGGTATGACTTTGGCTGGAAGTCGGGGGAGAAGGGGGGTGCTTGGTGGGTGTCGATGTATCTGGTCCTGATTCAAAATGAATTGTCGTGAATGATGAGGAGATTGGTGTTAGATTTACTTGCCTAAGGGATACCTTTCAGTGGGCAATTGTTGTGTGGATGGAGAGTGTAGGTCGAAAACTGAAAACTATGTCAGACAGTGACGGCTCACACCTGCTGGGAGAAACAGACCAGCTACATTCTCAAGAATCCGACGTTGAGCCTCTGGTATTTTGCCGCATTCGTAGGCTAATACCAATCCCTTAGCATATTGTCATGAGGATCGAAACTAGATCATCTTAAACAGTACGGATGACCTCACAAGGTCTTTCATTGATGTCATCCACTGATTTTGTTTCTGCTTGTCGGTAGACGCTTTCCCGTTCGACTTTGAAGAGCTGACGCCAACTTTTAACATTGTTTCTATCGATCGAGTAGGAAGCAAAGGTTTCTCCTTGTCGGCCGAAGTTCTTGCTTCTTTCTCTTCCATATCACGTTGAAGACGCTCCAACTGTAGTACATTCCTATAACAATATCAATTTAACCTTAGAATGTTGCGGGTCTTGTTACTTACCCCCCAGACCCATGCCTGAGCCCTGCTAACCACCGCCGCATAGGTTCCTCCTTGGTCACGCACCTGGGATCCCCAAACATTGCCTCTCCTTCTGACCCCGCCACTTCAACTTGGTCTATTACGAGAGCAATCGTCAACTCATCCTCCAGACCTTTGCCATTCTGGGTAGGTGGACGGCACAAGAAAGGCCCTGTACATCTGATGGTGGCTATGCCCCATCTTCTGGAAGTAAGTCGACGACCTGCATTTCTTCTAATCAAAAGGAATCACCAGTGGCTCAACATGCCAGACAAGAGTGATACGAACCGGTCGCTGTTGAAAGATTTGACTGCCTCCATTGTGAAGCGAACAGCGACACAATGTACTTTATCAGACACATCAGCCCAGACCCACTCTTCCGATGATTCTGGGAGGGTGCGAAACTGTATGGTAACGTTAACGGTTAGCCTACAGTACTGTGCGAGAATAACGCGACTTGCGTTGATGATTTGGACCTTGCCCTTCTTGGGCTGTAAAGATGAGAGCTGACCGCCATGGTGCTCAGCATATGCTATAAGATATTCAAGTAGCCAGGCTTTTCGTATTCCATCTGACATGACAATCACAAACTTCAAGCCATGGTCACGTGATGTATTGAGAAAGATTATGTGACGAAACCACAAGATGAAGCCGGACGTAACTGGAGTCACTGGAGTAGCATGTATGCAGTTAATAAAGTCGTGAAAGGCATAGTCGCCAGGGTATCAAAGTCCACCAACAAGGCGCCAAACAACATCAGTCACGCCTGACGCTTCTTTACGTTTTGTGAAAGCCATTGTAAGCCTTCGAAGAGACCCTCTCCTGTTGTAGCGCAACTAAGATGCGGAGTTAGATCACGAATCGAAAGAAAGACAAGACCTCACCTAGGATGAACATACCACGATCGATCTCGCATGCGATGCAAACCAAGCTTCTCAGTCACCTCGGCGGGTGACATTGCTAAACATTACGAGAAAGGCCGTGATGGGGCGGAGTAAAATGCGAAAATGTACGGACATACCGCCAGGCAGATCTTGCTTATTCGCAAAGACAAGTAGTAAACACTCCTTCATCTCCCGATCGCTCAATATACGGTGAAGCTCTTGTCTCGCCTCATCTACTCGTTCCCGATCCTGGCTGTCCACTACAAAAACGAGGCCCTGCGTGCCAGTGTAGTAATGCCGCCATAGAGGTCTGATCTTGTCTTGACCTCCTACATCCCAAACGTTGAATTTGACGTTCTTGTATGTCACGGTCTCGACATTGAAGCCGACTGGCATCAACCTGGTGAGAAACGTGGTTGTCCTCTGACAAAGATATCCAATTCACCTGTGGGTATTGTCGTGACAGATTGGTTCAGCTTCAACTTGTACAAGATCGCTATGAGAAAACAAGGTTGTGAGAATGAAGAAGAAAGAAACAACTATGCCACGCACTTGTTTTTCCAGCCGCATCAAGACCCAACATAAGAAGCCTCATCTCCTTGTTACCAAAAATCTTCCCTATGCAGCAGCCATTCGAGAGTTAGCCTTGGAGCCATAGAGTGGTCAAAGGACGCGTACCCAGCGCCTTGGATAAGTTGGCCCCCATGGCTCGAGTTGCGAAGATGTGGTATAAAGAGCGGCAGTGGGTCAAGCAGTGAAGGACAGGACAAAGCGAGGCTGGGCGCGAGTGGGACCGTTTAAAGCATTAAATTCGGAGATTGAATTGCCTGATGCCTTCAGTTCCATATTCACGGCCATACCTGAGGGTGCGCAAGGTGATAGCTCGTGATTTCACGTTAAGAGCTGTTGAAGGCTTTACCGCTGCTGTCGGCAACACTCCTTTGGTATATCCTGTATCTTCACCTCATCAGTAATTGCGACTTAGTTGTTGCAGATCCACCTCAAATCACTCTCTGAACAAACTGGCTGTACTATCCTTGGCAAAGCAGAATTCCAGAATCCAGGTGGTAGTGTGAAAGACCGTGCCGCTTTAGGCGTGGTACGAGACGCAGAGGATAAAGGTCGGTATGTGTGTTGGCGTGCCAGACGGGGTGTCGATAACTTAATATCGTTTATAGTTTAAAGCCCGGTGGCACTGTTATCGAAGGCACCGCCGGGAATACTGGAATAGGCCTCGCGCATGTTTGCAGAGCCAGAGGTTACAAATGCGTGATATACATGCCTAATACCCAGGCAAGTCAAATCCTCTCAAAACATATCCCTTGATCCTTATGCTGGACATCCCCCGCCACAGAGCCAGGAGAAAATCGATCTTCTTAGGATGCTCGGTGCAGATGTGCGACCAGTCCCTGCTGTCGCGTACGAGAACCCGCAGAATTATAATCACCAAGCACGCGACTACTCTAAGACCGTTCCCAACAGCGTGTGGACTGACCAGTTTGACAACCCTGCGAACGCTCACGCACATTATATCTCTACGGGCCCTGAAATCTGGCAACAAACGAGTGGAAAATTGGACGGATTCATCTGCGCCACCGGCACAGGCGGTACACTCGCTGGAGTCGCGCGGTATTTACGAGAGAAGAGCGCAGGAAAGGTACAGTCGTGGCTCGCAGACCCACCTGGAAGTGTTCTATACAGCTACATCTCGAGCGGAGGCAATCTCACCGAACGCTCGGGAAGCTCCATTACAGAAGGTAATGTCTTTTTCTTTCTCTTATCCGGTATAAATCCTTGAACCGCCTGCTCAGGTATTGGACAAGGTCGTGTAACCAATAATCTGGGCACAGAGATTGAGCACGTATCAGGAGCACTGCACATTCCAGATTCTAAGTCGATCGCTATGTTGTATGAGTTACTGGACAAGGAAGGTTTATACCTCGGTGCAAGTTCGGCACTGAACGTAGTTGCTGCTGTGGAGCTGGCGCAGAAGCTCGGACGAGGTGTGCCAACTGGACCAGTCTTCCAATATGGAGCTCATGTGTACTTTGCAGGGTCTACTGTAGCCACGATATTGTGCGACGGGGCGTATCGGTATCAAAGCCGAATATTCTCGAAGAAGTGGCTCCAAGCCAAGGGCCTGGCTGACGCCATCCCGGACCACCTTAAGCACTATGCCGTGTTAGACTAGTCTGTGTCTATGTTATAGGTCGCTTGGAGGTAAACTCACTGTAAGTTTCGGGCACCGTAGGTCCTTGGGAAATCTTGGCACTTTTATCGATAGTCAGATTTGTATATCGCCGGATGGAAACTACCGGCCGCAGTACCTGGGTTAGTCAGCTTGAGCTAAGGGCTTGGGACGAAGCCCATCAGGGAAACCGCGCAGAAACTACCACCTATTGTAGTGATATTATAATATATGAAATAGCAATCAGAGCTAAAACATCATCCCAGAGCATGATAACAACGGGATACCCAACGGTAATGCGGCGGCCATGGGGTATCGCGATGATAGTGCTGCTCAATTCTTAGTTCGGTTCGTTTGTGCAAAATGTCGTTCGGTTTTTTTTTGCAACGAACCGAACTGTAAGAATTGAGGCACTCAGTTCGATTCGGTTCGAACTGTTGTGCGGAGCTTTGGCGGAGCCTAGATTGACAAGTTTGACTTATGTAAACGTGCATAATTACCACTGCACGCGAAGCAGCAGCTCATTGGGTCCTACCACGCTCTTCTGTTGGCCGGTAATGAGAAATATCATGTATGTCATTTACTACATCAATGTGTGGATAAGACACGTGTTCATGCACCGAGCTAGCTACCACCATCCACCAGCGCAGGGTACTGCTCTCTCCAATGTTGATCCACAACTTCAGGTCCATTCTGTTTCTCATACAGGATTCTACTTGTTAACCAGTACACCAGGTGTCCTCACAATCCCCTGCTTTGTCAACTGCAGTGGGTGCGCATCCACGTCAACCGGCGGCCCCTTCTCTTCGCTCCTCGGCCTTTCCCTCCACATCTATCCAACCACGGCCTGTGGCCGGAATGATGGCGCCACCCCATCTGCCAGCCGTTCAACTGCGCACATCCCCGCGCGCAGTCAGCTGAGAGTCAATAATTATTTGTTTACTCAGCAATGTAGTTTATATTATTAAGTAATTCACGTGGCCAGGCAGCCAAGGGTGTCGTTTTGCTTCCGCAGCAAAACGAACTGGACGAACTGCCCCAGGACCAGTTCGTCCAGTTCGGTTTCCTGCAGAAGCAAAACATGCTGTTTTGGCTCGCTTACGGTCGGACTCGAAAATTTCGACGCGCGACGAGATGAAAAAAACGAACCGAACGAACCGAACTAAGAATTGAGCAGCCCTGATAGCGCTTGTCCGTAGGATAGCCATCGGGACCCATGGGCCGCCGCGATGGTCTGTACCGACCATGATTATCACCAGTGGTATTTAATAACGAAGAAATGACCACCAAGACGGGCAATGGAAGATATATATCAATAAAGTAAGTAGTGACTGTTACAATACACTACACACACAGACCCTCCAGACCTACTTCAAGGCTTCCAATTGCGCCCATACACAGTGTCACTTTTCAGCTCAAAATATCCATGGGGCCTCCGTCTCCTGACTAACTCACCATCCAACCGTAACACTTCCCGCTGGTGGGTCACGAGTGCTGTAGCGGCCTCTGAGCGGATGGCTAAAGGCACCATTCACGCGCACAGACCGTTCACTAGGCACAGGTTCAGAAGTAGTGACTCCTAAACAGAACTGGAAGGGCGAGCGGTCGGGTTAGGGGTATCCTCCTGATGAGAGCTTTCGTCGGCTCGAAACCGCTGCACACCCGTCTCCCCTAGCAACCCTCTTACCTACCTGGCAGGAAGCCCAATCTTAGGAGACGGCTGCCCGCGGTAGGTGCAAAGGTTGTGGTCTGCCCAGCGCACTGCAGTAACTGAGGGCACTTAATATAAGTACATTACGCACCAATTTTTCAGTGCCCAAGTTACTGATAATAAGTAATCAGGGAGCAGATTTTTGACACTTCCTCTCGATAAGCTTGGTACCGAAATCTAGTAGCTAGAATGTCCGCTTTCAGTGTCCTAGAACACTGATTTTCAGTTCTTAAGTTACTTATAAATGGTACTTTAAAACACAATATAACAGTGCTTTCTATTACTGAAAGACAGAAATACATAGATTGAAAGCTATGGCCCAACCCACCCAACGTCGCCCTATGCACCTCCTCAACCCCAATGCTCTCGGTGCAATACAAACTCGTCTCCTTCCACCGCTAACCACCCTTGTTCTTCCCGCCCAGGACATGTATAACGACGTCGCCCGCCTCCCAGTCCGGGCTCTCGTCGCCCTCGCCCTCAAACACGAACTCGCTGCCCTCAGCAATGCCCATGGGGACGTTGAGCGCATAGTTCTGCATGTGCGGAACGAGCACGTGGGACACGTCTGGATGTGCAAGTCCTCCAACGCGGAAGTGGTCGCAGAAGACCTTTATGTTAATCATGAACTGGATGCCGAGTCGCAGGATCGCGAGAAATGGAGATGAAGGAATGGGCATCGAAAGCATAATCGTCAGAGCAGAAATCACGCAAAGATGATGTTTGGAACCTACATCGATCTCCACACCCTTATACATATCCTCAAGGGTCACTTCAAAGTCGCCTGTCGTCATGGGCCTGCGGCGGACCTCCTCTTGTTGAGCTGCAGTGTCACAGGATCATAAATGTCATGAATGATATGGCACATGAGTATGAGGAGTATTATATGGCAAAGTATCATTTTGAGCGTGCAGAACGATAAATTAACAATGAAACGACTTATGTCCGCCGCCACTGAAGAAGGACGAAAACATATTGAAGGGATTGGCGTGCTGGCCGCCTTCGTGCTGTCTCAGGCCTTTCTCAATGAGAGGGAAGGGTAATATTTGTCAGCTCGCGTCCGGGCAAGTATAAAACGATAAGTGTCAAAGTAAAGTAAAGCTCAAAGAACAATGACAAGGGCGAATTGCAACACGTACCTCCCCATGTTGCTCATAAAGGCCGTGTTTCTGTCCAAAAAAAGAAATACAGTGGTCAGGTTGAGTTGAGGAATAGTAGAGATGTTCATGGGCGCACCTGGGCTGCGTATGCTGGAAGGATCGGAATGTGAGTATGTGAGCGATGAGGAAGGTAGGCATATAAGGCATGTAACATGGCTCCCAATATTTGCGACAGCCCAGCCCCCACACTCATCTTTCGCAACCTTCACATGAGTGGGAGCAGAAGTGGTCTATTGTAAGAGCGAGGACACATTGCGAGAGCGAGGGCAGGAGCGGTCTATTGTGAGAACGAGCAGGCGAGGGGAGATAGTGCGAGAGCAAGACCCAGAGTGCATGAGCGAGAGCAGCAGAGAGGCACGTAGCAATAATATATATTGAGTATATGCATGGTATTTTCAATGAAAGAGTATCTTACCAGGAGGCACCCTCTAAACCAACGTGTTTTTACCCAACCCCACGATATCATTTGTAAGAAGAGCTTTTTGATGCGGGTGTTGAGCGGGGATCATGCGATAACATCACGATGTTCACATACTCTGCATTTTCCTCCCGGTTCGCTCCATCATAACTGGGCACGATCGAAAAATTGATGAGGGCAAGCGTTATAGTTTGTTTTCTGTTGGCCGTGGTCATGGGGGGAAGAGAGGAGTTAGAATTCAAGCGGGTCGGAGATTCAAATCACTTGGGGAAAAATTTGGACGCGTGTAGTACTGCATTGGTCGCCACGATGTCTCCAGGACTTGGTGAGCAATATTTCATGCTATAGTGGCAGCAGCGCTAATTACTTGGCGGACTCAGTTCGACGACAAGAGGAAATTGCTCTGTATGCCTAATGGTCTAACATACACAGTGAAGAGGGCGATCGTGTTTCTTTTTTTTTTTTTTTTTTTTTTTTTTTTTCACATACTTGCATGTTTTTCAGTATCTGAAAATCAGTGCTCCAAAGCACTTATTTTTGGTGCTCATTTAATGATATTTCTGAGCACTGATTTGTCAGTGCTCAAAGGTACTGATTATTGCCATTTGTGTAAAAGGTACCGAAATCTAATT